>QGOA01010021.1:0-26112 GCA_003313075.1 Termitomyces sp. MG16
TGCGTTGGGAAAAGGTGATTCATATGCTTTACGGGATTCTTTCCGTTCTCATAATCATCAGCCCACGGGAACCATGCTTGTATTTTGGCCATTCGGTATTTCTTTCGACAGTCTCCTTTTAGACGATGTTCTCTGAACATCACACTGCAAATAGCGTGGGGATTGACCATGGCTGCGTATGGTCAACGTTCGCCTTTGCTCATCTATACTATTCGGTTGGCCGAATACCTTGTCGCTGCATTCTTAATCCGTAGTGCGGCATGCACCATCAACGACATTGTCGATTGTGAATTCGACGTTCAAATAGGTACTTCCTGCAAATCAACGGTAGAAGTTCATCATGATGGACCGTAATCATTTTCAAGAACGCACAAAGACACGACCTATCCCAAGTGGACGTGTCTCTCGCAAGGCTGCTTCTGTCTTTCTCCTTGTACAATACTTGATCGCTGTTTCCTTTTTCTACTTTACTCTGGATTACCCTGAGTCTGTATCGATTTCTTCCATTTTTGTTGAATAATACTCACTTTGTGGCCCATCAGATTCAAAAGCATGCTTGTGCAGCTCATGCCTCTGTTAGTAATCTCATAAATGTATATAAAAGGCCTCAACATGTTTTTCTGACAGGTCCATAACATACCCCTTCATGAAAAGAATCACAAATTGGCCTCAGGCTTGGCTTGGTATCGGGATTAACCTCGGCTAGTCATAATGTTTCGCTGTGCAATTGAAAGGACTCATGAGATAATAACAGGCTTCGTAACTTCCTCTTTATCTTATCATGGGCAAAGCGAAATCCTTCCATTACTTGCAGGAATGATTGGGTGCTGGTGCTGGACTATGCTTTATGGTGAGCTTCATTCAATATCCCAATCATGATCTAGCGCCATGACCTATTCTATATAGACACAATTTACGCTTGTCAAGATAAGAGGGATGACGTCAAAGTGCATCAATTATTTTTTCTGTATGATATCTACCCACGTCTAATCACAATCCTAGGCCGGCGTAAAATCATCGGCGTTGGCACTAGGATCGATCATCAAACCAATTTTGGTGTTATTCGGCCTGTCTTTTCTCGTGTCATTCATCGCAACAGGCAGACTCAACCAACAAGGTCTTTCCTATTACATCGTCTCAATCGGTGGCTTAGCCGCCCACTTGATCTGGCAGTTCCTCGCTGTAGATCTTGACAATACAGAAAGCTGCGGCAGTACGTTCCCTCCTGATTTTTGCTGTTAAAAGGCATAAGTGGGCAGTTTTAACGAGCGTTGTAGAAATCTTCCGCAAAAATGGTCAAATTGGATGGATAATTTGGGCGGGTCTCATTGCAGACTATATATGCAGCCTTTCATATCCATTTTCCCTATTTTGATGGTGACCATCTTACATGTGCCCAATTATAGACTAAAAGAAAGTAATGTCAACCTGTGCAGTACTTGTTCTAGCTTCAATGAGAGGCCATAGCTTGTATTTTCAGATTTCAAGAATGACATGCTACAAATCAGGAGGGTTTACACATCTCAATGCTTCATGGCTGAATAGATGAGTGATGCCTTCATTGAGGCAGCCTAGACAGGCTTGTTTCATCACAATGGAATCCACATTATTGCTCTTGAGACTATTAGAGTGTGTGATATTGAACAGAGACTTCCATTACATTATATCAGATAATTGCCAAAAGATTGCAGGTAAAACTTTCCAATAATAAGATCCAGACATTGAGGCTTGAAAGAAAACAGTGCAAAAGTTCCAGCTGAATGTACTTCTGGCAGCCAATATTTTTTTCTCGGGATAGAATGAGAAAGAGTGTCATGCCATTTTCAGGGCACCTATCTCTGAGGGTAAAAAGATTTGAGACCATGGAAAATGTCTTTTCCGAGGCAAAAATGTGACAAAGAAAGAGTATGACCCATTCCATTCCTCTTTTGCTTTTCCAGTTTGAAACAGTTTTCAGCACCACCAGTAATGAAGGTCAACTATTAAGGCTAAGTACAATTGTGATTCCTATCAGTCTTATAACAGGTTACAATCACTATAAGAATGCCTTGTCTATCTAAGAATTGATCTCTGGAGTTTTGATCAGTTGACTACAACCTTTCATCTAGTTTTGTTGACAATTAAGTCAAAATACAGCTCAGTAAATTCATCTAGACTTTAGGACCCAGGTTTGTGGGATCAGGACTCAAAAGAGAATTTCATTGTGCGGTACTTAGTTTTATGAGATGAGGTGTTGACATTAACGCTCACCAAAACCATGCCTGTTTGTTTCTCTAAAACCTCCATGGCTGTTACCCCATTTCTTGTCACTGTCATGGGTTTTTGCATTTGTGGCTAGGCTGAGCAAACTACCTCTATTTGTGGATGATGCTTTCTGTTGTCCACTCCCAGGCACTCTCCACCTATAGCAAAGTCAGGATTTCTCATTCACTACCATCTAGTGGAGTCCTGGAGCCAGTCACTCTTACATGTGCTTGCCTTCTTGCTGGCATGTTTTTCTAATGCAGGGGGACTTCTTCTTCATCCTAGATGGACTTTAGTGTGATTTGGTTAGATCTGCTCCAACTCTGAGCTTGTATATGCCATTCATGTATAAAAAAAAATTTGTGCATGCAGCTGACTCTTTAGATAAGCTCAGTTGTGCTCACTTCTCTAGAGTTCCATTCTTTGAGAGATGTAATTGAGTTCTAGAACTCAAGATTATCATAAGAGGGGGCACTCCAGAGCTGATCAGGCTCTACTCTGTTAGAGTTGCAGTTCTGAGTTGCAGAAGGCATGTTAGGCACATCTGCAGTGTCCAAGGTTAGTGGCACATGATGGTATAAGGTTAAGAGCCCCCCAAGAAAGCATTTTTTCATGGTCCAACAAAAGGCAAAATAGCAAATTTAAAGTGACGATTTGTGGCTAGTCACTATTATTGAATGCATTTCTGCAGCTGGAAAAAGCATACTACCATTGTCTATTCTTCCAAATAATGACATTCCTGATCTTCAAAGTGTTGATCTATCACAACTTGGAGAGTGTCAGGAGACTCCTCATTTCTTCCTTCTTTCACTCCTTATTCCTTCACTCTCCTTTCATTCATTTCCTTATTTCTTCTATCAATCTCTCATTTTGCTGTTTCTATTCTCTCAATACTATCTGTTAGTAATATTCTCAGCCTTTGAGGTGCTCTGATTCTTTAGCTATCATTCAGACAAGTGTGGGCCCTTCAGCACCGCTTCCAGACTGCTTACATAAGCCGGAGTTTGCCTTTCTGACTTCCAAAGTCCGGAGTTTTCCTGCCTTGTTTGCACAGTTGTTTGGTTAGTCAATTTTTGAGTTTTTAAGGTTTTGTTGTACTGTACAATTGTTTTCCATGCTTGAGAAGCCCCAGAAGCACCCAACCTGGCATAGAAAATCCCTAGACTTGTTCTCTTTGGATCTCCCTCTGCCAGGTGAGTAGTTATTATAATATTGTCAGTACATACTCTAATACACTTTGGATCTCCCTCTGCCAGCTGTGTGACTGGGTCACAGCCTCTAGAGATTGCTCTTACAGAGAGTATGATACTATTACTTTATTCTTGTTTTTTTTTTCTAAAATATTAATCAATAATGTTGCGACATCAGCCTCTGGATAGACAGATAGTAAGATCTGCAAAAAATGGTTTTTAGAAACTTTTGTTCCTATTGCTACTGCCTGCCACATTCTCAACAAACTTATTCTCCTTACTATTGATGAACATGAATTACATGAAACACCTGCTATGAAGAAGGCTGCATATAATTATAATATCATTTTCTTTGCCTTCTTTTCAAAAACTACCCACAAGCTTCAACCTCTTGATATTGGTAGCCTTGGATCAGTCAATAAAGCTTGAAATATACACTGTCAAATGCAGCTTATTAAAGGAATTACAATTGATTGTCACAACTTTAGTCAAGAATATCTGAAAGTTTGGCCTATTATGACTTCAGAACTTATCAAGACAGGTTTTTAATTAACTAGAATTCATTTATTTAATCTCAATATATTTATAGATAATGATTATGCACCAAGCACAGCATTTTAGAACTAGGCCCATGTATCTGAATTATTTCCAGACACCATCTTTTCCTCTCCTACAGTAATTACAACTAATAGTGAGCTTAATAATAATTATATTCAAACAAATAGCTCAGACACTATTGGTTATTATAATACTGAATCTGAAAGTGACAAAAATAATGAACCTCAAATTATGCTGATTTATCACTATAGCATTTCTACAACATGATTCCTTTCAAACTTAATCTTATCTTTTATATCTTGTGCAAGTGACCTGGTATTATTTGGATCAGATTTTTAAAAATTAAAAAAAAAAATCTTTTTATTAAGGTTTGAGCATTGCAAGCAGAAATAAAAGCTGTTAAAATGCAGTTAGAGCTAGAAAGTGCTGCTACAAAAGCTTTTAATACTCACTGTATTATTATCTAAAAAGAGCTAGATCTATCTAAAAAGTTTGTGCCAGAAAAAAACTTAATGGTCTATAAGAGTCAAAGCAAGATTTAGACTCACTCTGAATTGAAAGTAGCATTTGAGGCTGAAAAAGCTGAATGAATTGAAAAAGAGCATGTCAATGTCAGGGGACTCCTCATTTCTTCCTTTTCTCACTCCTTATCTTTTCACTCTCCTTCTATTCATTCTCTTATTTCTTCTGACATTATTTTATTTTACTGTTTCTATTCTTTCAATACTATCTGTTAGTACTACTCTCAGCCCTTGAGATGCTCTGGTTCTTTAGCCACCATTCAGACAAGTGTGGGCCCACTCAGCAGAGGTCGCCCTTACAGTCAAAGCTAAAAAAAAAGCTCAGAAAATTGCAAATGCCAATGCTCATACTAGTTACATTGCTCAAGAGTCTGCTCTTAAAGCATTTGATCTTCCTATTTCTTCATATAAAAAAAAGAAAAATACAAAATCCTTGCTATAGCATTTGAGTCAGGTACAAATGAAACAGTTCAGCAACTCACATAACAAATCAAAAAACATCTTATCAATTATGATAAAGATCTATGAAAAAACACTTGTTTTGCTGAGTTATTTATTACAAAATACCATTAGAAGGACAAAACTACTGACAGTAATCTATTTTTGCAGAATCCTCCTGCATCTCAGATGACATTTGTGAGAATTCAAAGAAATGCAGAGCCAAGCAGATCTTCAATATGTCATCAAAGATACTTGTGACAATTTATGACCTGCCAACTAGAGAGGCCTGCCAGCTGCATAGTAGGGCATAGTATATTATTATAAAGCCAGAATGTAGTTGCATGTCATGTAATTTTTTCTGACTTTTTTACTTAGATAATTGTTATATATCATATGAATCTTGTTAAAAAGGCCAAACATTTAGGCAGTTTTTTGAGCCAGTGTAATCAGAGTCAAGGTCATCAAAATCATTGTCATTGTCAATATTAGAAAGCAGTTTATCCTAGCCCTCTTCCACTATCTCAGATCTGCTAACATTGTTCTTAAGCTTCTCAAGCTTAGCTTTATCAAGAGATAAAGAGCCAAGTTCTCTAAATAGTAGATCATGTTATATAATACATTTTAAATACTGTAGTGCTTCAATAATGTTATCTTTTAGTTGATTTTGCTATTTGGTAATAGTCAATCTACTCTCTGAAAAAACATCTATATAAAAGGCCTCAAATGCTAGGATAGCTAAATAGAAAGTTGATACTTTATTTAATAAAAAGGCTTGTTGAGCTTTATCTGTATGCTGTCATATTATAAGTTAAAGTATATAAAAAAAAGAAAGTATATATTTTGTAAATAACTTGACCTGAGTCTATTCTTCTTTATCTAGCTTAAGCATATATATCTTATCATGCTTTAAACTATCAGTCTCCTCCTAACATAGTTTATCTATAAAAATGCTACCAATATATATAACTAAATAAGTTATAGTAATCAAGAAATGACTAAAGCTTACTTCTTTATTTTTATTTATCTTGTCAAATACCTGAAATGTAGAGGATCACCAAACTTTTATGTCAGGAATAAGCTGAACAGGCTTTACAATACTAGTTTTAGTCTGAATGATTCTCCATATTTCTTTTTTCTTTAAAGATGATTGCTGATGATGCCCAAATCAAGCTAAGTGCACTATCACTAATATAGCTACTTTGTCAATATTACTTTGAGCATACTAAGTGTTTGAAAGTTCTAAACAAGTTTTAAAAAATATGCAGTAGGCAAGACATAGGTGGCAAAGAAGGTAGATGATTGAAAGTGCTTATATAAAGCTCTAAATATAGCAAGAATGTGCTAAGAAATGCTAATAAAAAATACTGAAAGGCACTAAAAATAGCCACTAAAAAGCATAGAGAAGAAGTGCTAAGAGGTGCTAAAAAATAATAAAAAGCACAGAGAAGAAGCACTAAGGGACATTGGAAATGAATGTTAAAAAGCACTTAAAAGAAGCACTAATTGTTAGTATCTAGAATAAGACAATAAAATAAAAAAAATTGCTTAGTTAATTTAAGCACAGATACCATAGTTGCAAGATGCTAAGAGGTTGTAGAGAGAAAGAGAATAAAAAAACTAAAGTAGAATTTTTTTGCCAGCATGGTTAACTAAAAAGATAGTCTGTTGTATAAAGTAACTAAAATGGTGGAATATAATCTCTTGTTGCTAATTTTTAATGATGGTGCTACTAACAAAAAACAAGCATTTATACTAAAAGAAATTAACTCTTACTAAGAGGCTAAGTATTGCCAAAAAGCAATGAACTGATAAAAATATAAGTAAATGCCATGAATTAAACTATATAGTTAAAGGTCCACAATCATACTATTTGTTTGAGTTGGCAAGGTGCTAAGTAACATCAAGTGCCAAGGTAAAACTCTTAATACCTGTCATGAAAAGACTTTGCCACCAACCTAGCTGTCACTAATCTCTGGGAACTTTGTTGTGAATCTGAGCAAGTGTACATGGCCAGCAGACTAGAAAACAAAGGTGACATGCTACTTGACTCTGGCATGACATCACACATATTTTTCAACCTGTCATTCTTTATTACATGTATGCTGGTCACTGCTAGTTCAGACAAAGACTGGATCTCAGTAGAAGACACTTGTAATATACCTATTGTAGGGCATGAAACTATAAAATTTCGAATATGATTGCCAAATGGCCTCAAAACAATCATATTAGCCAATGTACTCCATGTTCAAAAAATTGCCACCAATCTTGTTAGCTTTGGAACTTTACAATGTCAAGGTGCAACTTATAGAAGTTACACAGAGAAATCTAAAATCAGGCTAATTGTATTAAAGGATGGGACAGAGTTATTCCATGCATCACTACTGGGTAGTACTGGCATCCTGTATCATATCACATGCACTACAATTCAAACTGAGTCTGCTTATGTTGCAAGTGGAAGCCTCTGTCTATGGCATTGGTGTCTTGGACATTTGAATTATGATGCAATCAGAGATATGTGGCAGAAGAGTATGGTGACAGACCTTACCATTACATCTCCCATCATTTATAACTATATATACAAGGGCTGTGCTCTTGGCAAGTCACATCACACTCTGTTATCCCATGCAAGCACTGCTATTTATAAAAAAAAATGGGCCTTGTCATAGTCAATCTCATAGATCTGATGTCTGTTGAGACATAGACAGAGATGCATTATGCTCTGATTGTTGTCAAAGTGAGCTTGCAGTTCAAGGTTGGTCAACCATTGAGACTAAAGAGTAAGGCTAGTGCTGCACTACAGAATATTATTGCAATGTTGAAGAGGCAGTTAGGTTTGAAGCTAAAACAGATATGCTCAGATATGAGGACAGAATTTCTGAAAGAACTCCTTACTAAATTTGGTTGCTGTAATAGAGTAATTCATAAAACAACCGTGCCCTACATTTCAGAGCAAAATGGAATAGCCAAAAAAGCTATTGCCATGCTCTTTAAAATGGTTTATTGCATGCTACATTCTGCTGGAGTAGATCTGCATTAATGGAGTAAGGCTCTCATGTATACAATTCATATTCAAAACTGCTCACCAACAATTGTTTTTGATGGCATTGTATCTCAGGAAGCCTAGACTAGTCATAAGCCTGATATCTCCCACTTGTGAATATTCAGATTAATTGCATATGCCAATATTCTGAAAAAGGTTTGTGGAGAGAAGTTAGAATTCATATTTGTCAAATGTCAGATAATTGGCGAGTGGGTTAATGAAATAAAAGGGTACAAACTTAAAGACATTGAGACTGAAAAATTGATTACAGCAAGGGATGTACGGTAATAGGCTTCTACTCAGGCTGAGTACATCAAGAGACATTATGAGATTACCAACATTTGACATACTGGAGACTCTAGCAATTTTCTGGAACTTAGAATATTTCTGGCTTTGGCACCCCTTTGCAAGCTTTTCTTAGCAGCCTTATCCAACATTTATTAGTCCTTCAGCATATACTATCTTTTGACTTCAAGAATTTAAGAAGCCTAGGACTCATAGCGCTAGCACAATGGTGGGAAGGTAACTTTGATTAAATCCTGATCACTTCTGAAAAAAAGTTAACATTAGACGCAGCCATTTGATGAGGCACCTCAATCAGAAGTCTAAAGAATCAATAACAACAGCACAGGATATACTCAAGCCCAACATTTAATTTATCAGAAATTGATACAATGTTTAGCACTGACATTAGTGCTCATGGCATCTGTCAAGGATTTTCTGACTATACTCTGGAGTAGCCTGACCAATCAGATTTATATTAAAAAATGAGCAGACTCATACAATTCTAAGTCAATTTAGAGTCATTATGTCCAATAGGCTGTAAAGCTGTTGGTCACTGTCATATATGTGCTACTGGTCACTGTTGACAGATCACCACTGGGACCACAAGGAAAGGCACTAATTAGTAGCACCGTGAATAGACTTATCTTGGAAATGCAGTAGCGTATAGTATAAAAGATAGCTATTACACATGTATAGAACAACAAATCATAATCTTTTGAGTACTCAGTTACACTTAGCGTTCAAATCGCACTAGCTTCACCTAACTTTGTCACTAAATTGGGTGCTAGCCTTGTCTATCTCATCTTCATTGTTTATAGTGTTATTTATGGGCATATTACACTGCACTATCCATTTTTATTTCTATATCTTTGCTTAAACTACGGCACTTACAGTTTGTTAGGTAGCATCTGAGGCGCTAGCATCTAGCATGTTGTTCTATCACATTTGCTTGAGTATACCAGGACTCTGTTAGGACTCCTCACAACTATGCATGCTAGGCATTGAAGATGGTGTTGTACTGTATAAACATTCAGTGCATCCAACCACAGTTGGCATCATCAACAGTTTATAAAAGATGACAGCCTTGGAGACTTGGCAGAATTTGAAGCATGAGGCAGTCTACCATCTGCAGTGGAATTAGCAACATTAGTTCCAGAAGACACTACTAATACTGTCCATGCACCAATATCTTCATCTATTGACAAAGCTGTACTTCCAGAAGCACCACACACAGTTTTTGAGCCTGCACTAACAGCTATGGCATCTAAAGTTCAAAATAGAGCAATCTGTCTCCAAAAGACCATCTTGCATGCAATTGTCACCAAGTCAAAGGCTATAGCATTGTAGCTACAAGTGATAAAACATTTAAAAAAGAGCATGATGATCAGCACATGGCATACATTGTGTTTGGAGACACTGAACCAAGATCATATCATGAAGCAGCATCCTCTACTTGCTTGAAGCAGTGGGAGGAGGCAATTACAACTGAGTACAAAACATTGCAGAAAACTGGCACATTCAAGTAGGTTTCAACACTTTCAGAGGGTCAAAAAGCTGTCAGAAGCTGCATTGTATTCCATGTTAAGCATGATGGCAATAGAAAAGTTGCCAAGTACAAAACTCAAATCATTGCAAAAGACTTTTCACAAGTCTATGGCCAAGACTTCACTGAAACATTCTCGTCAGTTGCAAAATTTACTACCATGCAAACACTCCTCTTTGTTGTAGCATATAAGAATTGGGAGCTACATCAAGTCAACATTGTAGCCACCTACCTTCATGAAGGCCTTGAAGAGGAACTATACATGGAAATACCTGAAGGAGTGATCATTGAGGGCAAAGGAGGGGGCTACTGGAGATTATGAAAACCTCTCTACAGTGGCTCAAAAAACTGTCCCAATGTTTCATACTTTTTGAAAGATGACATTGGTATGAAGGATGAGAAGTACTTAAAATCCTGATTAAATCATATAAAATACTATGGCATTGTAGCTACAAAATTTATATAATTGAGATCAAAACTGATGGAGCAATAGCCATTTTAAAATATTTACTTATTGGGACAGTTTTTTAAGCATTTTTAATTTTAGTATTTAGTACTTTGTATGTCCTCTATTTGCCTTGATAACTGCTTAAATGCTTCTAGGCATGCTTTCTATTAGTCTTTGACATACTTCTGGTGGTATTTCATTCCACTCCTTTGCAACCCTCTTCCATAATTTATGCATACCATGAAGAGGTGTTTCATACTGCCTAAGTTGCTTCTTGAGGTACTCCCAGAGATATTCAATAGGGCTGAGATCAGGGGATTGGGCTGGCCACTAAAGAAAATCAAAGTTGTTGTCCTCAAACCACTTGTCAGCCCTCTTGGAGTTGTGTTTGGTATCATTGTCATGTTGAAAATAGTGGGCACCCTCCTCCATCTCCAACTTCTCAAAGCTCTCCTTTGCTCCATCATCCGAAATTTCACAGTACTGCTCTGCATTCATGATCTCCACCACCTTCACTTTACTACTCCATTTTAACCTATACAGCCCCATACTATGAGATTATTCTCTCCTCCATGCTTCACAATAGGTGTAGTTGTTTGGTCTGAAATGCCTTCTTCTTGTAGCTTCCACACATACTGCTTTCCATCTGATCCAATTCTGTTAATCTTTGTCTCATCTGTCCACAACACCCTTTTCTAGTTCTCTAGAGTCCAGTTTTGATGCTCCTGAGCCCATTTAAGCTGTAGTTGTCAATGTCTAGCTTTGAGTATAGGAGCTTTTCTCTTGGTAGCAGACCAATACCCCTCCTTCTTCAATACATTCTGGACAGTCTGAGGAGAGACAGGGTTGGAAATGATATTGTTGATAAAATTGGTGACCTGGACAGCTGTATCAAGTCTTCTAGTTGAGATTTGGTGAACAATAGTCTGTTTATCACATGGAGTAAGCTTAGCAGGATGGCCTCTAGGATGGTTTTCCTTGTCCATCTCCAACTCTCTACCAATTCTCCCAATAGTAGACTTCTCTAGACCAGTTTGAGCTCCAATCTGATGCAGTGAATACCCTTGAGCAAGAAGAAAAGCAATAGTAGAGCATTGTGTAGGAAAAATAGGTTTTATAATGGTAGTTGAAGATCAAGATGTGGTTCAACTTGAACTACTCCTAAATATATCTAAGCATGGTCACATGACTTTGTTTATATTCTTACATGCAACTTACTCTTTATTTCTGAATAAAATAGGGATAAACTTGAAAAATTAGAGATGCTCAAAAAACTGTCCCAATAAGTGAATATTTTAAAATGGCTATTGCTCCATCAGTTTTGATCTCAATTATATAAGCCTAGATTCACTTTGTTGCTACAATGCCATAGTATCTTACATGATTTAATCAGGATTTTAAGTACTTCCCATCCTTCATGTCAATGTCATCTTTCAAGAAGTATGAAATATTGGAATAGTTTTTTGAGCTACTGTATGGGCTAAAGCAGGCAGAGCAGCAATGAAAAACTAAACTTGACAAAGTAATGTCAAAAGCTAGTTTTGAAAAAAGCCAGACAGATGAATGTCTCTATATCCTGAAGAAAGACAATGAAATAATGATGTTAGTGCTGATATATGTCAATGACATGGCACTCACCACAAAGAGTCTTGCAACACTGCAGAAGTTCAAAGGGAAACTGTCTGCTGAGTTCAAAATTTCTAATTTAGGTGAGTTAAAATATATTCTGGGCATTCAAGTAAAGCAAAACAGGCTATCACAGGACCCATGAGAATTAGGGTGGATATTGAGGCCTATTTTGAACAGAAAATCAGGGTTTTTGTGGAACAGTTGGTACTTAATCGGACAGGAAATCCAATTTTGGATCAATTTTTAGGCCTTGTTGGATCCTATAGTACAACATCTAAAATATGGTCATGGATTCTCACATGATTGCATGTACAACAATTCATTGTGGCTTAGTTGGTATGCGCTCATGTTAACACCACACAGCTTGGGGTTCAACCCTTAATGCTTGATTTTTTTTCTATTTCACATCCTTCTTACTATGAATAGTAGACTGTCATGTCTGGGCGTTCATTGTCGCTTAAGCAGCCAGCTTTATTAGGCAACTTGGCCCTAAGACAATGGACAATCAACATTCCAACAACAACAACTGTACTGAGCTCAATGGATCCAATCTTCAATCCTTTAATCTAGATTAGATCTAACAGAACATACAGTACATCATTGCCAAGCTATGTTATTGAAGAAAAAGAGAAACTGCTTGAAATACCCAACAATGCAAAAAAAATATTCCCACTCAACAACATACCAATACACATCTTCATCGAGACACAGCTGCCATGAAAAAATGATGAATTAATCCAAATCAATGCCTCCCATTGATTCAACAAGCACCCACCAAACTCTTTCAAAGTGTTGCATCTCAATGAGTGCCTGATTCCCTCAAATGACATGCTGCAACAGCTCCAAGCAGGTATTGGTCAAACCTAGCTTGATGGCATGGTCTCCATTCTTGACTGGTGCTACTTAGAAAAGGTGTATCTGTCATGAACCACACCTATGCCACCCTGACCCCCCAGTAATTCTTGCCTGAAATCCCTTCTTCAAAACCCACTCGCCCCCCCACCCAGCATGTCCCCAGGACACACCGGGCCAAGACCAACTAGATCCAATGCTACCTCAACCAAGGCCGGCCTGGCAGAGCCCGATGCCCAGCTCTCCGGTAAGATCTGAAGCCCAGCCAATGCGCCATGTGCTCCAGAAGCTGTCCCAAACCTCAATTGATCAAGCCTGGGGGCCACCTCCATTCAACACCACATTCCCAGCACCACTCCTGAGCACAGACAATACACTGCAACCCATCTACACCTCTGGAGCCACATGGCCACAGAGGACTGACACCTGGACAATACACCGCATGGGATGCATCACATGGAGGGGGCATGGACCTTGCCCAGGGGGCCCAGAGCTCACCTGGCACCTGGTATTTAATTCACAGTTCGTAATACGTTACGGTAGTCTTGATATTGCTATAACTCTCATCTCTACGCTTGTTCATCTACCTACTTGCTGAATCTACTCATTTCCCTTCAACTTAGTCTCCTGGTCTTAAGTCTCACTTTCTCTTCTCTTCCGTTGATAACGCCCAAATTGAGCTGGGTGCTGTGTGAACTATCACTAGTACAGCTACTTAGCCGATATAGCTTCGGGCATGCTAAGTATGTGAGAGAGTCCTGGACAGGTCCCAGAGAACACACGGTAGGCAAGAGATTGGTGGTAAGAAAAGTGGGTGATTGGAGGCACTTGCGTATGGCTCCAAAAGATGGCTACAGAGTGCTAAAAGTTGCTAAGGGGGAGCGCTAAGAGCATGGGAAAGTTGCTAAGAAAGGCGCTAAGAGGTGCGGGAAAGTCACTAAAGAAGGCACTAAGTGTTAGCACTTAGAATGTGATAATAAAGAGATGTGATTGCTTAGCAAATCTAAGCACAAAAGCCAAGCCGTAGTTGCAAGGCACTAGAGAGAGAGAGAGATAGAAAATTAGAGCAGAGTCCCCTTGCTTGACACGGTCAACAAGAGGTAGTCTGTTGCATATGGTGACCAAAATGTTGGGATACGATCCCTACTGCCAAATTGATTCCTTTTACTACTAACAAAAAGTAGGTATTTATAATAAAGAAAGTTAGCCGATGCTAAGAGGTTAAGCGCCGCTAGAGGGTGGTGAACTGATAAAAATGTAAGTAAATGTGGTGAATTGAATTGTATAGTAAAAAAGTCCATAATGATGCTGTCACGGAAATACTTCATCATTCTATCCTGTAAGCGCTGCTACTGGCTAAGAGCATTATGCCAAATTGACTGATGCCAAGTGTCTGTGTAAATGTATAGCCTTGGAGTGCAAGTGGCAAGGTGCGGCGAGGTGTCAACAGTGGTGCAAAGAATAAGTGGTGCCATAAAAAGTGGTCTGAGAGCAATTGGAGTCTGTAGCTGCGAGTTATTAGTGTAAAAATATGAGAAAAATAGCGCTGGAAGCACTAGAGCATGGCACTTCCGGTAGTACTAGTGGGCCAATGTGAGGTGTGGGTATTGGTGCTATCTGTAGCCAGCCACAATGCAGGCTCATCACCACTGGGAAGTAGTTTGGCTAGCTCTAATCTCTGGGTGGAGGTCGTAAGGTAGTTGCATAAATCCTATCACCTGTTTCAATAGCCTCGTCTGGAGACTCTGGGTCAGGAGCACACCCAAATTCACTCTTGCATCCATCTTCCATCTGGGCTTTACTCACTACACCTCAAACATCCTCATAGAAGGCCTCTCTATAAGGGAATGTCAGAGGGGGAGGATCCAGTAGGTTGAGGTCTGCAAAGGGGAGGTGTCCAACTTGGCAGGCCTGGATAGCAGCACGCTCATGGACTGACTCTCTACACTCCTCTCTAACTTCCTTGGCACATGTGGAACACCATCGAGGACAGTGGCTCATGCTCACCTTACCCTTGGCCTAGTCAATCTCAGGATTGTGATTACACAGCCAGGAGAACCCAAGTATCATGTCCTGCTTTCCTAGGCTGGTGACCGCAAAGACAGCACACTTAGAATGAGTCTGATAACAAAGGACTAAATCCACTACTGAGCGGATGGATCCAGCTTCATTGAGCATACCGTCAATGTTATAGACTGGAATAGGGTGAGAGAGGAGTCAGGTAGTGAGCTGGTGTTGTTCCATATAATGGGTGTTCAGGAAAAGTCCAGTAGCACCACTGTCCAAAACAGCTATAATGCTTTGAATCTGCTGAGTGTCAGTTGTCTCAATCTCCACATTCAGACACAGAGAGTTGGAAGAGGGAGTGGAGGCAACAACATAGCAACAAGGAAGACATCATTTTCAAGCTGGGACACATGATTATTGGACAGGAGAAGGAGGAGAGGAGGTCTTACCTGAGGCTTGGATCAAGAGGATATTCTGTATGTCAGAGGGGGTGCTTACAGTTTCAGTCAGAGAATCAGGAGCAGGGAGTGATACATTAGAAGATTCTACTGATAGACATGTAAACCAATTAGCACCAGGTGGCAGAGGCATACAACTCATCTGTTGCTCTATTGAAAACCCTCCCCTGCAGAACCAAAGGACCTATTCAATGGTTCTGCTACAGCTTTCACAGGATTCAAGGACTCATTCAAAGGTTCTGTTTCAGTCTGTATATCTGGGAAGGGGTTTCCTCAAACATTTTGGGCAGCAAGGAGCTGGAGAAGGAGCTCTTCCTGCTCTAAAGCTGGGAGATAGCGCACCTCCAACTCCTGGAGACAATATCAAGCAAAGTGACCAGGCTTTCCACAGCAACAGCAGAGGAGAGGAAGAGAGGAATATTGATGAGAGGCATCAATGCCCATAGGTACCTCAAGAAGGAGGAGACATGCTGCAGATACCTGAGCTGGGGGTGGAGCGCAAAATGGAAAGGAGGGCTGGATGGGATGACAAGCAGGAAAAGATGCTTGTGAGGTGGAGTGAGGGGCAGTTCTATGGTGGAGCTCACATTGTAACTCCATGAGCTGCCACTGATCCTGTGCTACCTGATACCAGGTCTCAATACTCATGTCGTCAGATTGTCCCTCAGCCATGCTGTTGATCCGGTCCATGAGAGAGGGAAGCAGGCTATTTTGGAAGGTGAGACAGAGCTGAAGACCATCTGGATAGTAGGCCTGTTCAGCAAGAGCTCTGAAGGAGTTGATATACTCATCTAGGGTCCGCTTCCCCTGCCCATATTGATGAGAATCTCGGAGAGTGAGGGCTGCCACCTCAGCAGGGTCCAAGAGGAAGAACTCTGTCCAAAACTCCTTCTAAAACTCTCTACTTCTCCAGGACGTCGAAAGACTCGTAGCACATACATTGAAGCTCGCCCAGACTTTATGTAAGAAAGAACCCAAGCAATCTTAAGAGCATCAGAGGGGAAAGCCTCACCACTGAGCTGAATATAGGTGATGCAAGACTGCAGGAAATGCTTGCCTATCGCTCAGTAACCATTGAATGTGTCTAGGAGTGCTGGGTGAGGAATATTGGGATGAACTGGGAGGAAGGCCCCAAAGCAAGGGACTGGAGGTGTGTCAGCCCTAACTGGAGATGCCTGGAGAGGGGTAGTGGTGAGAGAGAGCTCTAAGAGGGCCTGAAGGGAATAGGAGATGGTGTCTGTGGCCTGATGTAATCCAACAAGTTTGGTGGTGTGGAGGGTGAGGGAAGCTTGAGTAGTCTGCACCTGAGTCTCCAGAGCAAGCAAGCAACCCCAGGCATCATTCTGAGGGGCAGAAGCATCCAGGAGAGTGTCTGAGGGGGCTGGTTGGGTCATAGAAGCAACAGAGGGGCAGGAAGTAATCCAGTGGAGGAGGGACCTAAAGGGGCAAGAGAGGGCTCCAGCAGGCTAAAGGGGGCTCCCAGACCAAAATGTAGAGACTTGTTCTGCTGTAAGGGTGACTTCTGGAGGCTGTGGCTCAGTCACACAGCTGGCAAAGGGAAATCCAAAGTGTATTAGAGTATGTACTGACAATATCATAATAACTACTCACCTGGCAGAGAGATATCCAAAGAGAACAAGTCTAGGGATTCCCTATGCCAGGTTGGATGCTTCTGGGGCTTCTAAAGCATAGAAAACAACTGTACAGTACAACAAAACCTTAAAAACTCAAAAATTAACTAACCAAACAACTGTGCAAATAAGGCAGGAAAACTCCGGACTTTAGAAGTCAGAAAGGCAAACTCCGGCTTATATAAGCAGTCTGGAAGCAGTGCTGAAGAGCCCACACTTGTCTGAATGGTAGCTAAAGAACCAGAGCATCTCAAGTGCTGAGAGTAGTACTAACAGGTAGTGTTAAAAAAATAGAAACAGTAAAATAAAATAATGTCAGAAGAAATAAGAGAATGAATGAAGGGAGAGTGAAGAGATAAGGAGTGAGAAAAGGAGAAATGAGGAGTCCCCTGACAAAAGAGGAAACTGGAGTCAAAATTTGAGATCAAGAATATGGGGGAATTTAAGTACATCTTAGGTATGTGCTTTGACCAGGACCCAGATATGGGCAATATACACCTCTTACAATGATCTTACTTAGAGTGAATGTGTAATGCCCCAATATTATTTAGTTATTTAGTGGTAATTATATATATTGTAATAGCTGAAGCTTACTTAAGCTTCAGATCTTAGTTTCATACTATGCAGTTATAAAGGCAAATAGAGGCCATACCAAGTATTAGATATGAAAATTAGAGTAAATTAGAGTGGGTCAAAAAACTGCCCCAATGATTGAATATGTTGTTTAATTTATTAATAAGCAAGTTCTTGTCCAAATCACATGATCTATACATCATTATAAAGCCAGGATGCAGTTGTATGTCATGTGATTTTCTACAACTTTTTTGCTTAGGCAATTGTTGCACACCATGTGAATCTTTCCAAAAAGGCCAAACATTGGAGCAGTTTTTTGAGCCAGTATATAGCCTTGACAAGTTTCCAGTATTGATGTTTTCTGATTCCTGAAAGTGCTTTTACATAAATGTCCTTGTCAAGTTTTTCCTCCAGGTAGGCCCTGATTACATCAATTTGATGAATTTCTAAGTCAAGAGTTGCCACAAGAGTTAAGAATACACAAAAAGTTGTGAATTTAGCCACTGAAGAAAAGGTTTCATCATAGTCCATTCTAGAAATCTGAGAAAATCCTTGGGTGATGATGCAAGTTTTGTACTTCATGTGATTACCATTTTTGTCAAGCTTCTCTTTCAGTATGGCTTTACTTTCCATGGCTCTTTTTCCTGGACATAAGTTGTCAACTTCTTCAAACACACTTTTATTAATGAGCTGATTGTATTCACTGGTAATTGCCCATTGCCACTTGACTGCATTTGCAGATTTTAATGCATTTTTAAGTGTTAGCCCAGATACTGCCACAAAAGCCATGTGATTTTCAGGTTTGTTGCTTCCTTCTTGTCAAAACTTAAGTGGAAGTTTTCTGATGCATGTCAAGTGCTTTCTTGGAGGTAAATTGCTCTATTTAGTCCTTTTTAAGGTGCTAAAGGTGGGATAATGGATGTGGCTTCATGCATAGAGGTTGAAAATGTGTCAAGAGTCAGATATTGTAATTCCTCGGTGAGCGTGAGGTTTTCTGATTTTCTGTCTGAAGATTGTATGTCTTCTAGCTAAGCCTCAACTTTGGATTTGGAGGAAACACTTGAAATTAAAACCTGTTTCAATAATTTGGATTTAGGATATATGGCTGTATTAATAAAATCATTAATTTCTTATGTTGTTGACTGTGTTAATCCTGGATCCAAGCATGCCAATTCAGTAGGCATGCCATCTTCATAAAATTTGACATCTTGAGAGGTAATAAGCTTTCTGTTTTAGAGATCCTCCAGTCTATAACCCTCTGTCTCTTCAGCCAACCAGCCTAACATTCTTATCCAAACTGTATGGGATTCCAATTTTCCTTGCCTAAATTTTTTCAGCACATGCACCCATCCCAACAATCTGAATATTTGTAAGTGTGCAATGTCAGGCTTTCAACCATACCATTTGGTATAGAGAATTTTTTCTTTTAAAGTGAAGGTAGGAGTAATAAAACAAATATAAATAGCGTATATGAAAGCTTCTCTCCAGTATCATAGATCCATCTTGGCACCATGGAGCATACTGCAAACTATTTCCATTATTATGGCTATCACATGTTCTGCTATGCCGTTTTGTTGAGGACAGTATAGATTAGTTGTCTAATGCTTGATGCCATTTAAAGTGCAGAATTTTTGTAGGACTGAGTTTACAAATTTGCTGCCATTATTGATTCTGATGATTTGTACAAATTTTCACCACTTTGCTCATATAAAGCAGTGGTCTCATGTACAGCATCCTTGACTTTGTCTTTGGTTTTTAGAAGATGGCCAGTCAGATAATGTTTGCTAGCCTTTACAGTGACCATGGCATAGTGATTGCCATCTCAAGTGGCTATGCTCATTGGACCAGTCAAATCCATAACCAATAACTTATTCAATTCATATTCAGTAGAACTCAAGTCAGAGAGAGGAAGTTGTATGGACTTTCCCTCTGTGCAACCACTGCAAAGTCAATCGTATTCCTGAGGTAATTTGATATTTATTCCTGTTACAAGGTGCTGATTGACCATAGTTTTAATAGTGTGAGGACTAATGTGGCCCAGTTAGCAGTGCCATAAGTGCATAGTAGATTTATTGGCAATAAAAGCAATGTGATTATCAGTGATGCCCATGGTCATAGTTTTGATCCAATACAATGTGCCATGGGAGCCAATAAGGTTGGCATGTAAAAACTCCTGGCCTTTTCAAGAGAGGCTGATCTCATATGTCAATCCATTAATAGTAGTGCCACTGCACTGGAGTAGTTCTAAACTAATGAGGTTTGCACCAAGAATAGAAATGTGCAAGACATCTCATAATTGTATGTTGTTGACTCCATTGGAGAGATAGACTCAAAACTCAATGGTTCCTTTTCCAGTAACAGGCAAAATGTTCATTCCTCCTACAGAAATATGCTGGTTTTCTATTTCCTGATAGTTTACAAAATACACGAGATCTGCCACCATGTGACATGAGGCAGCACTATCAAGGAGTAGTCCCATGGGCATGCCATTGTAAGTAGCCATTAAGACTTTGCCAACTTCCCAAATGTCAGTCTTGACAGGGGCTATAGTTATATTGGCCTTTTTGAAGCCTCTGGGTCTCCTTGGCTTAGGATATTTCAGGCTCCAATGGCCCTTGTCTCCACAATTGTGGCAGACATTGTCTGGTTTTGGCAGCCATTTGGGTTTAAATCTTTGTCTTGGAACAGACATTTTTGGCCTACTCCCACTTGAACTGTTATCTCTAGTGGTTACAAAGGCCAGTGTTTTAGTTGAGGAGTTATTTTCAAGGGTTAATCTATCATAGACAGATAATAATTCTGTGGTCACAATTTTGAGTGTTAAGGAGGTATTGCAGGACAGTAAATTTTGCTTAATGACCTCCCATGTGGGGGTACAAGGGAGTGAAAGTAGCATAGCATTAAGAATAGTATAATTGTTGATGTTGTGGCCAGCTTCAATGAAACAGTGGTGGATACTCATATAGAACCCAAGATGATCAGTCAAGAGTTAGTTACCATCCCACGTCTTCGCACACAACTGCTGATAATAATAGTGGACATTAATGCCACTCTGCTGGTCGATTTAGTTCTTTCACATGTGTTTCCAGCTCTTTTGGAAATTATCAAGGTTGGCTATGGTCTTCCACTGGGTATATTCAATAGCATTACAAATCAATTCCATAGCGGAGTCGTCCTTATTAAGCCAGTGCTTGTATTTGTTATGAGCAGTCTGCCAAGTCAAAAAATCTTTGGACTGTAATGCCTTCATCAAGTCGGATCCCTCTTTATAGATGACTTGAGGAGGCTTATCATTGGTAGGGCATGTAGTGGTCATGAGGTCAGAATATTTGGTGGATGGTTTTAGAGGATGAGGCTCTCTTCTGGATACCACACCCCACAAGGCTGACTTCATATTATTGGACCAGATATGGTAGTTTGTACCATTGAATTTTGGAAACTGTAACATTTTGGAAGTATTGGTCTCATTTGCAACGGTGGGGCCCATAACCTGACGCAGCATTATTGCAAACGATGATATGTATATTCGTGTACAGTAGACAATAAGTAATAGACTGGAGTCAAGTATCTAGAGATCAATATAAGTTTAGAGTAACGTGAAATAAATGACGCACCTGGAGTCAAGTATCAAGAGATAACTTGACCCCAAGGCAAGACAATGTATTTATAGTGACGTGAATATATAATGAAGTCATACGTGAATCATAGAAAAGTAATGTAAGCGTAATTTATGAAATAATAGAAAACATATGTGTATGTGATCATCAAATGACATCATAAAAGGAAAGCCGGAGTTACACGTCATTTCCGTCGACACTATTTCGCTTGCCTACCACTTATTTGTTACCTGTAGCATTGATTGCACTTCGTACTACAGCTTGTATGTATTGTCTATTGCCCCTTGAAAGCTGCGGCCTGAGCCGCCGTCTTTGGCTTTCTGACATCATGAGCCAGGCCAAAGCCCTGACCAGGCCGCTACCTCTGGCCTGGCTGGGCCCGGCCCAAATAGGTCTGGCTTTTTAGATTGATTTCACATATTAAAGTGGATATTCAGGCTTGAGAAATCTGTATTCTGCAGTGATACAACGTAAGGTCAGTATCTTGACAAATTATTGGATCAAACTTAATGATAAATGATAAAATCGAATTTTGTGGACTATTTTCATTTTCGAAGGAACCATCATATCCACATTCAGCGGGTGTTCCCGGTTCGTCTACCAGGTACCCATCGGCTGCATCAATACCAAATGGAACTGCCCTGTACGTAGATGAGCCCCATGTTCCAGGACTTTGACAGGTTGTCTCGCGTAAATCCGTAAGTGTAATCACAGGAACCGTTGTCATAGTATAGGTACAACACCCTGGTAAAATTGCCAAATCCTGCATTTCAGTCCCTGGCACAAGATGGAATGATCATCTTATTGACCAAGCTGAAACTTATAATCCAGCTGACAACTTTACGGAGTATGCCACGGGGCGTCACTCTATCTCAATTTTTATAGATAAAAAAACCTCGATTGACGATCTTTTAAATTCATTCTACACTTCCCGCCACATTTGTGCAAGTACTTATCAATGGAGCTCGAAGCGATAAACCTCAGTCAGGACATCTTGTGGGAAGACTTTATGAGACAAGTATGCGCTTTCTTTCCACCGTGAATATGATAGGATTACTTATGCTGTTGAAATAGTGTTCCATTTGTTAAGTGCCTCCCTCATTCATGTTGTCAGTGAAGGGTTATCCTTTACTAAATGCATGAATAGATTCATCCCTCGCATTATGGGTAGGCAGATTTCAATATTCCATTGCAGTCATGTTAGTATGAACAAGAAATTATAGGTGTATGAATACATGGACTTGTTATATCTCGAACATCTTATGATTTGGAAGGCTTCATGGAAATTCCCAAAGATTCTCTACTTACTGACACGGCTCGTTCCCCTAGTCACTTTATTGGTATTGCTTTGCTTGAACTCTAGGCGGGCCGGGTCTGGTGGTCTGTTCTCAACTTGTATGGACTCATTTGTTCTCGGGTTACATTGGATATTTATTGCTGTTCTAGGGGGTGCATATGTGTCATTGTTAATCGCTGATCGTTTGTTTTCATTTTTTTTCAATCCTTTCCGCTCGGGACCTGAATGTTACTATTAGTGATATTCATTGTCAGAACCTGGGTTATCTGGGGCAAGAACCGAGCGATAATGATTTTTCTCGTTGTCATTGTTCTCGCAAGCTTTGCCGCAGAGATTGGTCTTTTAGAATTATCCATAAAGGCGTCTTCTATGGTGGCATCCTTTTATGACGCCCTGTTTGATAATCACCACATCCGAGTTGCTCGCTTTTCGTTGTTCACTCTCTACTCCACAGGTCCGATTCCCTTTCTTTTAAGAAGGAAGTTACTGATAGAGAATAGTGGAGCTGTGTCTTGTATCTTTCAAAGCAGTACAATTTTCGCGACATTCAAAACGATTGCTCGGGCAAAGAATGCCTCTTCAAACAGTGATGCACTATGATGGTTTATCTTTGCTTTTTTGCGGCTGGTGCTGGTTCACTCAACTTCGTCAGGTACTCTTTATTATTTCTATACATTTGCAATCGCAGCATTCCTCCTCGTTGTTGCTGCAGCTTTTCCCGTGATTGGATATCTTTGTGTCAGTTATTCAACAGCTAATGGTCCGTAGGTGTTTTCTGCCGTGTACGTCGAGCCTCTAACAAACATGTAAGTACTGTGCAGTCTCCGATGATCATTGAATGCAACTCTTCTTATCATGATAGCACCGCACTTGCCGTATTTCCACTCTTGAGTTGCCGTATGGTGATCCGGCTTCATGAGCAGTGGGATGAAGCTGGAAGTAACTCTGCGAGGAGTATGTCCACAGCAACTATGAATGGAGATACAATTATGTTTCGACAAGTGGAAGAGTGCTCAAGCTTGGTAGAGGAGAGAGAGTTTGCAAAGCCTACAGATAATATTGGGTGACATGTTGAAATCCGGTAATGGACAGTAGATAGATTTATGTAAGCTGAATCTGCGGTATGATCAGTAGTGTCCGCAGTAATAGGGAGATGGTACCTGTTGTTAGGTCAAGTTAAGCGGTTGGTTGTCACAGATGACTTGAGGTTCTCGAGGTCACACGGATAATCCCAGGGCACGGGTTGATGGGAAAAAGAGGAAAGACCACAAGACAGAAAGATACAAAGCGTGAAGTCCAGAAACAAGACGACGGAAAGCAGTATTCTAGGCGTCGGGATTGTCTACAGTAACCAGATAGCAAGGTCGATGGGCAGTCACGAGACAATAAAATAAATCAGATTCTGATTAAGGGCCAAGATCAACGCCCGCTAGAATAATCGGATGACGGATCAGAAATGAAGCCACGAGACTCGGAAGTTACAGTTAATAGCAGTAGCGACTCAAGCGTTACCGAGATATACAGGCTAAACCAAGAGACAGAAACTTTTGGCGTCCAGAAAGCTCCCTTTACTCTCATTTGCTATGGCCTTTTTATACTTTTTCTCCAAGTATCCGGGGCCGCTAATCTATCCAAATTTAGCTCTCGACACCATTGGTCGGTTCCAGAATTTAAGCCCATTTTAAACCTTATTCCCTTACTTCCTGATCGCTCCGCCTTTTCATTGTCGTCATTTTTAACCTGTACTTCCCTTATCATTCAACTTTCTACCACCAACCTCAGTTTCCTTTCACCGCGATTTTCACGACCGAATTAACTCCTTTTTATTTCGTCTCTTTTCCTCTCCTCGCTCCGCGACCACATTTTAAGAATTCCTACGCATGACTGTTCGTACGTCACATCGAGCACACCGTCAACCACTGTCACCTCACTGTCCTTTCTTTCATTGTCATCCACCTTTCCTTTATCCACTCACTCATATGTGACCCTGACTCGTAGTACCATTGTCTATACTCATGTATAAATCAAGACGTATCAACGGTACACCCTCAGTCAATTATCATTGAATTGAGGGTGAGCCGAATCATACTTACATTACTACGAATATACTGACATAACTATCGTAGATAAACTTACTTGTCATTATCAGCAATCAACAAGTGTTTAATCGATCGGGTTCTCACAATGACTCTTGTTTCGATGCCCATCTTTGTCTTCTCAAAAACCTTTTCCATCCCCCAATTCTATTTTTAATCAATCTCGGTCCAGTATAATCTCGCTCCACAAAACTTATATCAGTCTGTGTGAACCCTAACTTTCGACAGCAACAAATAGCCCCCCTAAGGTGCCATCAAGGAGCACGAAGTGTGCTGCTTTATGTTGCGATCCGGAGCTTCGTAAGCGTGACGACCCTCTTTGACCCCTTTCACCATTTCACACATATCACACCACATCTTTGTTACCACTGGACAAAGGAATGCATAGATATATATACCCTACAATACGACGACACCCTCAGTCATTTACGCTATAGACTGAGGGTGAGTCAGCTCTACCATATATAATGATACGAACGAAATACTTACTGTACCTATAGATCAGACTCTAACGTAGTCTGTATATTACAGGTGCTGGTAGCTCGGATTCTAACACTTTAGGTGTGCAGAAAGCTCTCCGCGAGGGCTCATGCACTGCACAACCTTTCGAATGCAGGTGGCATAAGAGGGAGATGAGCGGTGGCAGCAACTGCACGGTGTAAGAATAACGTTAGTACGACAAAATAAAACTTCCTGACTTACAACGCACCGGAGTGTCAAATAGGACGTTGGTGGGAGGTGCCATCCGAGCGCTCGTCGGGTGAACGAGAAGTAGGGGCAGCTAAAAAACGTAAGTATAAAGATGTTAGAATGACTTACCTGGCGATATTTGTGTCTGCGCAGGGGTACAGAGTCTTCCGAGTGCCTTCTGTGACTCTTTGCGGTGAGGTATCGCGTAGGAGATGTGAGCGGCGACAAATAAAGTAGAAGATGCGCTGACAGAAAGTGGGCTTGGATTACGGATCGAATGGAAACATGTTGAATGACGTTGGTGGCGGGAGCTGTCTTAAGGACTCAAGAGATGCCTCAACACTCCGAAAGCCTCCAGAGGCTCCGCGTGATGACGTGGTGGACACAGAGCAAGACCTGAATGTGAAGGAAGGGGGGAAAGGCGGCCGAAGAACGAAGAACCTTAGAGGGGCAAGAAGGGCCGTGGCAGTGTGCGGGCCATATCAACATCATCGTGAAGGGCACAGGACCTGGTATGAGGTGGGGCCGTTGAGCGGGCGATGGTGTGGTTAAAATCAAATATTAGTATAAGTAGACGTAAAAAAAACAATCAATCAATCAATTACTTACCTTGTACGTACTCCCGGCAGCTAGGGTAGTACAGGCGGGACAATACGGAAGGTGAGAACACAAATTGCAGCCAAGGTCCGTATAGACAGATGACTGAGGAACGGCTATTATTCTCTGTGAGACACACAGCTATCCCAACAATGCTAGTCACGGAAATGGTGCCGTAGAAATGCTGCTGTGCTCTGTCAAAGAATCGACAGCGGATGACAGGCACATAGTGAACTGTATTCAAGTACTCGGTGCAGGACTATCGCGGACGGGTCATAAATTCTCCAAAACGTTGTTGATACCTCTATTTCTGGATGCGCCTGATATATTCTTTGAGGCGAAGAATCTTGGTATCGGATCACTACAGAAAACGTCCACTAGCCGCCTTAATTTCA
>QGOA01010026.1:0-14695 GCA_003313075.1 Termitomyces sp. MG16
CGCGAAGTGAGGACAGAGGTTGTTGTTCAGGGTTCGGCCAGCTTTCCTCATCTCCGCATTGAAAATCTTGGTCGCCTGCACCGTGGATAGTTGAATTATTCATTACTATAAACTAGGTGTTTCCACGATGCACTTGACACTTACCAATGGCATACAACCACCGCACCCGGTGCCGATTTTGGTTTTCGCTTTGAGATCGGGGATAGTAAGACATGTACCGTCTCTGACTCGTTGCACGATAGTGCCTTTTGTTACGTTCTAATGCAAGCAGAAAGTCAGATAAACATGGGGGAAGAAAGGGAAACCTACATGACAGCTGCAGACTTGCGCATCGTCGTCGAGGTCCCCACCGTCGTCGTCTTCTTTCTTGTTGCCGACAATGAATTGGGAAGGAGGAACATCAAGGGGTTTCTGAAAGAGGAAAAGTAAAAACCAATATGTTGGAAGTTCTGGTGAGCGAGGTTTTCACCTTCTTCTTGACGATCGCCACGAGCTTCACAAAGTCCGACACATCACCCACCATCATCCCTCCAAGGAGGTACTTTCCGTCCTCAGTGAAAATGTACTTTTTATACGTCGCACTGAAGGGGTCCTTGTACACGAGACAGTTAATCGACTGGTTCTTTGAGTCGTTGTCGCCGTGGCGGCCCTTGCGGCTTGAAAGAGCTTTCTCGGGCTCGGATACAGAGGCAGTCTTAGGATCCTCGGTGTCCTCAATGGAGATTTCGATGGCCGGGCGGTCATGGTCATTACTGGGCTTAGGTGTGGGTTGGTTGATGGTGTGGGTTTTGCCAAGGGGTAGACGGCGATCGACGAAGTAGTCGCCAAAGGAGGCAACGTCGACGCCCATTAATCTGCGTAGAATGAGATTAGGCGGAAACTCAAAGAATACGGAAGGAAAAAGGCACACTTGAGTTTCGTACTAAGATCGGGAGCGTTCATCATACGAGGAGCGTGTGATGTCGTTTGTGTTAGGTTGAAGGCGAGGATATCGGCCATTTCGACTAGACGGCACGACTTGAGCATAATGTACCGGTGGAAAGTGAAAGTCTTCACGTACCTCCGGGACCGATTAGACCATAACTGTTTTCCCTCCAGCTTGCGCATTCTCCGATAGCATATACGTTGTCGACGGATGTCTTTAAGTCATCGTTGACGATTATACCGCCCCGCGGATGACACTGCAGTCCACTGGCCTTCGCTACGTCATCTCTGGGTCGGATACCGATGGCATAGATAACCAAATCCGCTTCGTGTATCGACCCATCTTGCAACTCGAACCCAGCGAATATCTCTTGGTGGGAACTCGATCCGTCTTCATTAGCGCGTGCACGAGTAATTTGACGAATTGGCGAGCATCGCGTAAGTACTTGCACGCCCATGGCCTCGATCTGGTGGAGGACCATTTCACCGGCTTCAGCGTCCAGCTGACGAGATAAGGGATAGGCTTGTCTGTTGATGATGCTAACGCGGGAGATTCTAATTCCTTCATTGAGATGAAGTCTAGCAAGAGATCAGTCAAATTACATACGAAGGCATATCGTATACTGCTTTTGCAGCTTCTAGACCTAACAGGCCACCACCGACGACGACGGCGTGTTTGACGGAAGGTTGCTCTGCGTAGGCGATGATACCTTCTAGGTCGGCGATGTTGCGGTAGACGAAGACTCCTTGGGTTTTCTCTGCCATGTCTGGTGGGAGGTACGGAGGGAGGTCTGCACGAGAACCAGTGGCAATGACACATTTGCTGTAAGAGAAGGATCGGTTCTTGCTAGTGTGGATGAGGTTCTTCTCGGGCGATAGGTGGGTGACGGTTTCTTGAAGGTGATAAATCAGCCTGTGAGGATGGTGCTGCGCGTACCAAGATGGCGGGTTAAGATACAGATCTTCGACCTAAAGTGGGGCATCAGTTATCAGAATCAACGAAAGTTTTGGTGACATAAGGTTACATTGCGATGTTCAAAGTACTCGGTCAAACTACGAATGCATGCCTTTAGAACCGGCCCGAAAAATCAAACCCATCACGTACCCAACACGATTATAGGCCAGATGACTTTCTTCTCCACAGGTGACGATAAAGTACTTCTGGTTGACATCCAAGTTCAACAGTTTTTCAATGAAAGCTGGAGAGAAGAATAATTGTCGATGTTTTCGGTAGAGATTGATAAATTTCGAGTCGTACCAATTCCAACCATTCCAAGGCCAGCTTGAAGATATGTGAGGACATATAGGACTCAGAAGTTACACGGGTAACATACCAACGAATATGACTTCACGGCCTTCAGGGACTTGAGTGGCTGCAGCATCATCAAGCGTTGCAACTGTATTGAGTGCAGGAGGACGGTCTATGACAACGTCCTTGCTGGTTGATGGAGCTGACATGATTCTCACGCAGAAGACGAGTAGGTGGGGTGCCAAGGCGATACAAGAAGCTCAGACTTAGAATGCGGTACATTTTGACCTGCAGTTGGACTCCGAGAATAACTGGAAGACATAACGGCAATTGCGGCACGAGAATCCGGTTACCAAGATTGGAAGAATTGGAATTACATGGCGATAGGCTTCGTCCAACTATCATTTCTCACTGTTCATACGATAAGCCCAGGCCAAGGCAGGGTGGAATGAAGGGGAGGGAAGCAGTCGGATCAGGGTCGGCCTTGGGTCGGCTTTCCCCGCCTTGGACGCGATCGAGAGCGAGATGAAGTCCTCCAAGATGATGTCCGTAAGGAAGCGTAGTCATGGCTTGAAGCTTGAAGGCTCGACTGAACGCTTGATGAATAGTTGATACATACCCTCATATGCAGAACACGAACTTCAGAGCGCAAGTAAATTGCATCTAAAGTCTTGGCAATTCATTTAGGCGCTATCTTATCTGGGGAGACCTACAAGTATCTCCACAAAAGCGATAAAATTAGAGATAAGAGAAATTCTCGACTGAGAAGGGTGATCCTCTCTCATAATAGGTAACCGACGATCCTGCAATTGCAGTGTTCACTTGGCCCATCTCTTGTTAGTCTTGCCAAACTCCTCTAACTATTCACATTTCAGTAGTTACCTTCATAATTGTATTATTTACTAATCAGTAGGCTGAGATAAAATGATGACTGCCGGAATCGTAAACAACAGGAGTGGATTTCCGGAAACGTATTCATATCATCAGATTGCAGGAGGTATATCAGATATCAAAATTCTAACCCTCCATTTCAACGAGTCAGTCACGCCACCATTATATTTCAGTGCGTCTTTGAAGTCAGCATGAGTCTTAGTGGGATGTGTTTCCACAGACCGTACTCCTGAAGATCGTCGATTAGAAACTATTTTTTGAAAATTTGATAAAAAAAAACTTTCACCTGGTACGATTCGTCAAAAACGGTAGCATTGAATTCGTCGGCGGGGGAGAGATCAAAGTTACAGAGGATTGATGCTATCAGTATTCTGGAGAGGGAACATAAGCATGGCTTGAAAGTGGTAAAACCAAGATGCATGCATGTACTTGATGTTTTGAAGCGCCAATTGCTTCCCGACACAAGATCCATATCCATGGCTAAAAGGCATGAATGCGTTTAGGTCGAATGGTTCTAAGCTGGAATTGAACTTTCTCTCTTCTTCAATCCAACGCTCGGGGATATATTTGTCAGCGTAGACGCCAAAGAATGATGGATCACGATGCATTGTGTATACAGGGACATGCACTGTTGTCCCAGGTGGCACCCATTTACCACAGACAAAGACACCACTGGGCCCACTAGTGCGAGGTGGACCTGAGGATTTCACGTTAGCGAATTATACAGACGGTCAAGGAGCCTTTGATAGATACCGAATGGGCCGGGTGGCATGATTCGAAGGGCCTCCATCACGCAAGCATCTAGGTAAGGCAGCTTCATTACAGCTTCAATATCTAGAATTCCACTGGATACAGTCTTGGCAATTTCGTTATGGAGGCGATGGGCGCAATGATGATTTGTTATGACATGTCGAAGGAGAGTGATAACTGTCTGAGCACTCGTGTCTGTGGCAGCGACGACGATTAAAGAAGCATCTGCGGCTGCCTCATCCGAGGTCAGGGATGGGCTACTTTCATTTAACTGTGCGAGCTCGGCCTTTTTCTCGAGTGGTCAAGTCAAGGCACCTACCAAGATTCCTAAGATATCTTTTTGCTTGACGATTATCTTCTGAATTTCATCAACTTTAGCTTGTGTGAACTATGGGTCCGCTAAATAATCAGGAAATACTGGTATTCCGAAAGAAACGGCTTACTGCCTGGAATGATTGAATCGGACTAGTTTGAGGTAGAAAACGAAAGAGATCACGCAGCCAGGGAACTTGACCCATACCTAGAAATGATATGAGTATAGTCCATTTCAAAGAAATCCACGTACAACTGACAAATATGACTCCTGTGGCTAGCTGTACATGCCTGATATGAGCACTCGCAGGGTCGTGCTGCCTGTACGCACTGTTTCCAGCCATTTCTCAGTATCCTTTCCAGCCGCCATCATCTCAAATCCACCGGAGAATCCCATGTCACCCATGCTGTCCCTGTAATATTGGGGTGAGCAGTAATTTCTTGTCTTCCTTAAAGTAACAAACATGAAAAAAAGATTCATCCAGTGATCAATATCAACCGGAAGTTTCTGGTTTGCGTAAGAGCGAAAAATGTCAACCAGTTGTGCAGCCCGAGCCTGTTGTAAGTGAACATCGGAATCTTCAAGTACAGGACGCACTGACCTCTACCAAAGGAATGAACGATCGCATAACGTCACCAGTGACAGCTTTAGTCCAGGCCTGCATCGCTTGTCAGATACTGCACGCTGGGCGAAAAGCAGTGTCACCTGACGCCTGCGAGAATGCACTTTTCTGTCCATAACAGTTATCAAAGCGTCAGCCTTAGCCGGTGTGCCTAGTCTCGATGTCTATGTTAATCCCAGAGACCGGTTAAAGAGCGTCATGCCTTCGTAGAAAGGTCCGCGGCTGAGTTGTCCATATACAGTCTTGATCGCACTGGGAAGGTTTACGGACAACTCGTTAGGCCCTGGTCAGAAAGTGAGTTACGTATCGCCGGGAGCATGAGTTTGATGACGCACCCACCCGTACCCATGCACCATGTGTAGCGTGTAACCTGATTTTGCATCGTTTAATTGATAAATCATGAGAACAACGCAGCGGTAAGACAAACTCCTGAAGCTTTCGATGCCGTCCTCCTTTGACAAGAATACGATGAACCATCCACCATTTAGATAAACAAGCAAGAGCCGGGCCCGGAAACCTGGCGAGTGGATGCATTGGAGAAAGCCGATAAACGATGATAGACGTCCCGAGTGAAACAGAATAGCTCAGAAAAGACATGAAAAAGTTAAAAGCAAGCTTCCAAGCTTCGATACCTGGCGTTAAATAAGACACAGTTGCGCTAGAGAGGGAGCAGAGGAGAATTGTTTCCAAAGAAAATCGTGCTAGCGATGGCTCACGGCACTTGTAACGCCTTTGGTTAATCTGGAGAGATAAAACAATCAAATTTTGGCTTTCGTTCAAAGTCAAGATGAATTCACTAAAGCCACACTGGTGATGGCAGCAAAGTAGATGAAGCCGGTCATGATGAAGGATACTGAGAGACTAGGAGACGAGAGATATCCATCTATTTAACTTTTGTGAGACGCCGGAGCTCGCATATCCGCGACTAGCGTTCGTTTGAAAGAGGCGCCGGAATTGAGGCTGAAACAGCAAACTACCATGGACATCATTGTGATAGAGCTCATGCTAGTGGCGTGGTACAGAGAATGATGAATGACCAACAGTTTCATTATCTCCATCAAGCTTGGGGGTTAGTCGGAGTCTAAATTTAAAAGCTTGTATCAGGCGCCTTTGTGCAGCTTGTAGGACGAAGTCCGCCCTCAGTAAATTTCTCGACTTCTGATTCTTCTAGAACAACGTCATTTGTAGAACAAATCTAAGGCTGATCGAAGTTTCGAAATTTACCGACTCGAGATAGTTGTTTTTATCAACCCAAATTCCTCCCTCAGTATCATCTATGGTGATCTACTCATCCAGAACTGCTGGGCTGGTCTCCGTAACCCTCTTTGGGACTTCTAGTGCTTGGAACTGAAAACTCAGTCCTGAATCTGGGCCTCTCTTACTGCTAGTAGCATTCAATCTCCAAACACCTGATTTTCCCCGTTCTGGTTGCTAGGTATGCCCTTGCTTTCAGTTTCTCTTTTTCCGGTTTTCTCGGGGTGGACGCGCGGTGTGCCTCGTTTCACAGGAAGTTAGGAGAGTCAGAGTGATTCTCCATTGAAAATGGTTGATCTGCATCCGGGTCCGCGTGCCAGCCGTGTGTCTCGCAATCAATCAGTGAGGTCTAGGTCATCAGTTGTAAGTTTGGTTGAGATGTGTACAAACTATGGAACCATGGATCACAATTCTCCTTGCCAAGAGCAAGGTTTGTGATGATTCGTGTCAAGTGATGACCACTTTGTTAGAATGGTGATGATGTGATGATGTGACGGGGTACTGACCACTATGTGATAACGCGAAGTGTACCGCGTGCACCCTGGCCAATGGCTGCTTTGTCGCCTTGGCCAGGGGCATTGAACCATTAACTGCTTTGTCCGAAAAGCATTATACATTCCAACTAGTAACCACAGTACCTTCAGTCTCGTTTATACGTCCCTGAGGGTACGTTGCATAGATATATTCACACATAAACCCGAGCTCACTAGAACTACCTAGATACGTGAATTGTCTAGGTATTTGTCATACCTAGTGTCTTGCTGCTGCCGAATAGGATTCCAACCACACTTGGCCACAAAGCGATTGAAAAACGATCAACTCGGCATGGCTATACTGAGGAGCTGGTCAATACTATGCGCCAAGTATGTTTCAACAGCCGTCGTTTCGATCTCTAAGTTGTACTTTACTCGAGGCTCTGTTCATATTTGTAGAGGTTCCACACTAACATGCCTTGTAACGTTCACAATGATTGTCTCCATGCTACATCATTCCTTCTTCCACTCGTTACTGCAATTGTGTGTGTGTGTTTAGCCAGACACACCAAGTACCCTCAGTTTGTTCATGCACTACTGAGGATACATTATATATATTTACTATACACTTACACTCACACTGACTAAACTTGTGTCTAGAATACATACTTATAGTGTGACATTCTGTTGGAATCACCGACAAACCTCACGTGTCAGGGTGGCCAACGATGGCCAGCGTACGATTCCTTTGTTCACTCTCTGCTTTAACAACCGACATATCACATATCACACCATTGTGTCATAGAATTATATATATGCTACATACATGAAATGACACCCTCAGTCACTTGTATATGACTGAGGGTGAGTAACTCATTATAATCATACTTACATTATGCTTACATCGTACCACAGGATAGATAAACTTACCACTCTGTATAGGTACGATGACACAATACAGTCACTTGTATACGACTGAGGGATAGATAAACTTACCACTCTGTATAGGTTCTAATAGGTTATGGGCCATTGCTGTTGCACCCTTTGAGGAAAGCAGAACAGATAAAAAGACCCTATACATATCACTCATATCACATCCCTTGACCCTGAATCCCGATCAGTCACGTACTACCAAGCGAGCCTTTGTCTTATCGCTATGTGAACTGCATTGTACTCTTGTTCTCTGGCTAGGACCCTCAAACAAATATCCCTCAGTCTATCTCCCCAGCTATACCAGTCATGGCTTCCACAGACACCTCATACCCTCGTGTTCGCCCTGCAAAACTCAATGCACACTGGCCAACTATGGTTTCCCCTTTTGATTGTACCACTGGAGAGTTCACCAAGTGGTTGAATAAGCTTGAAATATTCCTCCAGCAAAGCGGACTTGACCATTACATCTTTGTGCCTGTGAATAATCCTGAGTGCCTCATCACTGAGCCAAACCCCAGCACAGAACCAGTGGCGCATGCCAACTGGCTTGCCAACAACGGCCTGATTATAGGTGTGATCCACGCTGTTATCTCTGATGCAGAACAAGAAGGGCTCAATACTGACGGCACTGCCAAGGAATGCTATGACTCCTTGAAAGCCCATGCACAGAGCGAGGGGCCCGTCAGGCAGGTCGCCCTCATCTGTGAGGCCCTCACCACCTATGCACCCACAACCAAGCTACTAGAGACCACCGCCAAAAAGATCTCTGAACTGGTTGACAGAGCCTTCGCAATAGGGGCAATTGACAAGGATCTCCTCAAGTGCATCGCCCTGCTCAACTCCATCAACGATAAGTTGTTCAAGTCTATTCAAGCTCAAGTCTCTTGGGGTCTTGCAGAGTCGAATAAAGAGAAACCATACACCTCTTCCAATATTTGAAAGCTCTTCCAAACCATAGATAGCCTTGCCACTCTCTCCAAGCCAGCCACCGCAGATGTTGCCCTCGCCGCCAAGGACGTTGGTACCAATATCCCTGGACATAACCATGGCCCAGGGCAGTCCTGTTGCGAAGTATGTGTTGCCGTGAAGATGCTGTGCTGTGGACACACCAAGCAGTGGTGTATACGACCTGGAGGTGGCATGGCAGGCAAGACAATTGAGGAGTCCATAACTGTGCGCTGAGCTGCATGAGGAGGAGGAAAACAGAAGAAAGGAGGAGCCAGAAACTCAATAAAGAACGGTATAGCGGTGAAGGGCCCTGACAGCCAAGCCTACATAGTTGACATGTCAAACCTTCAAAAGATCCAACTCGATAACATCACCGCACCCAACCCAAGCAACTTTGCAGGCCTCACCGACTCCACAGAATTCTTCAAATACCAGGGGTTCATGGCGGAAGATGAGTCTGACGATGAACTCAGAGTGTCTGTCAATTGGGATGAATACACTGCCCCTCACCTCGAATTGATCCTGGTGACAACAGTTATAGCACCGCTGAATCAAGCTGAAAGAATGCTGCTGGTATCGCTAACTGAGAAGCCGTTCTATGTTGATTCGGGTGCTACAATACACATCTCTCCTTGCATGTTGGACTTTGTTACTCTCTGAGCCATAGACCCCCGCCCCATCAAAGGAGTAGGCGGTACATCCATCGCCACCATGGGAATAGGCAAGATCCATCTGCACATACAAGGCAAAGCTGAGATCACACTCAAAAATGCTCTGTACGTCCCAAAATCAGCAGTTCGCCTCATATCTGTAAGTGCCCTCACAATCCTCATGCATGCATCCATCACCTTTGACCTAAAAGGAGTCATGATCCTCGATCAGAGCAGTGGCGTTTTGCTAGCCTCAGGACCATTAATACCCAGTAGACAACTATACACTCTCGATCTCCAAGATGCACTTGCAGAACATGCTCTATCCATGCAACATCCCATTAGGCTAGACATCTGGCACTGGCGGCTTGGCCACACCAACTATCAAGTTGTCGCCACCATGGCACATGCAGGCTTACTCCCAGGTACGCCCTCTGCTCTCCTCCCTGCTCAACCAAAATGTGACCTCTGCATTATGGGAAAGCAGATGCGATCACTGGTACCCAAGACAAGGGAGGAAGGGCGTAGGGCAATGGAAAAGCTGCAGATAGTATGGGTAGACCTAGCAGGACCTATTTCACAAACTGTCAGGTTCCGCTGAATCGGGGGCTTTCCGGGAAAGCGACGCCCTTACGATGCGGACTTGATCTACGGATACTCGGGTGTCTGGAACTCCGGGGCTAGGACTCCGGGGCTCAAGACGAGGACAGGAGTAATCCCGGGAGAGGGGACTAGAGTCCGGGGGTTTTGGATGAGAGTAGCTGAGGGTTAGAGGGGGTCGAGTCGTGAACCGGAGGTTCTAAGACGAGACCAAGTTAGTAATTTAAGAGTCGCGAAGTGCGTACCAAACTTATAGCACGCGAATACTAAGGCGTGCCAGTCAAAGCGTACCAAACGAGGCGTACCAGTCAAACAGAGGGCACGCAATATCCAAGTAACAGTTATGCAATATCAAGACTAGCCGAATACAGTGGGGGGGCTATGCTATAAGTACTACGGGAACGTGTCTCGGGGTTCCGGGGTGTCTAGGATGAGTTCCGGGGGCCATTGAGTAGCGGGCAGGGACTGTATACCGGGGTCGCGCGTGTGGGCCGCGCGATCAATTGGTGCGGGTGGAGCCGTGATGCGTGATGCGTGATGGGATCGTTGATCGGGGCTGGTGGCGGCTGATGGCGGTCCTTGATGCGCGTGATGGCGGTGCCGGCGGTCGTGATGGCGGGGCGTGTCCTGTGGGGTCGGAGGGAGGGTCCCGGAGGGTGTTCCGGGGGTGTCCCGGGGTGGGCCCGGAGGGAAGGGGTCGTGACACAAACATGGCATGGTCAGTTCCCCTTAAGTCAAAGAGTGACACATTCCCTGCTCTACAAGCATGGCAAAAGGAACAAGAAGTTGAGATGGAAAAAAGAGTACGCACATACCGCACTGGACATGACAGTGAGCTTGACAGCACTAAGATGGAATCCTGGCTATCATCCACAGGCGCTAAACATGAATGTGGGGCACCATATACATTGCAGCACATGGGTTGCGTCAAGAGAATGCACTGAATGCTCCAAGGCAAGGCAAGAACAATGAGGCTGGCCATGAAGTGTCCAAACAATCTATGGGATGAATTTTACAAAACAGCCACTCACCTACATACAAAAACCCTGATGAAGTCCCTGCATGGCAAAACTCCTTATAAACTCTGGTACAATCATCCTCCCAACTACTCCTATATGCGTGAGATAGGGTGTAGAGCATTTGTACTCATCTTCAATCAGCTAAACTCAACGGTTGAGCTATTGAGTGCGTACTGATTGGTTACAGTCACAACTCAAGAACATACAAGTGCTATGACTCAATGATGATGCCCAAATTGAGCTGGGTGCTGCGTGGACTATCACTAGTACAGCTACTTAGCCGATATAGCTTTGGGCATGCTAAGTGTGTGAGAGAGTCCTGGACAGGTCCCAGAGAACACATGGTAGACAAGAGGTTGGTGGCAAGGAAAGTGGGTGATTGGAGGCACTTGCATATGGCTCCAAAATGTGGCTGCAGAGCACTAAAAGTCACTAAGGGGGAGTGCTAAGAGCATGGGAAAGTTGCTAAGGAAGGTGCTAAGAGGTGTGGGAAAGTTGCTAAGGAAGGCGCTAAGTGTTAGCACCTAGAATGTAATAATAATAAAAAGATGAGATTGCTTAGCAGATCTAAGCACAAAAGCCAAGCCGTAGTTGCAAGGCGCTAGAGAGAGAGAGAGATAGAAAACTAGAGCAGAGTCCCCTTGCTTGACATGGTCAACAAGAGGTAGTCTGTTGTGTATGGTGACCAAAATGTTGGGATACAATCCCTACTGCTAAATTGATTCCCTTGTACTACTAACAAAAAGTAAGTATTTATAGTAAAGAAAGTTAGCCGACACTAAGAGGTTAAGCACCGCTAGAGGATGTTGAACTGATAAAAATGTAAGTAAATGCGGTAAATTGAATTGTATAATAAAAAGGTCTATAATGATGCTGTCATGGAAATACTTCATTATTTCTCCTTGTAAGTGCTGCCACTGGCTAAGAGCATTATGCTGGATTGACTGATGCCAAGTGTCTGTGTAAATGTATAGCCTTGGAGTGCAAGTGATAAGGTGCGGCGAGGTGTCAATAGTGGTGCAAAGAATAAGTAGTGCCATAAAAAGTGGTCTGAGAGTAATTGGAGTCTGTAGCTGCGAGTTATTAGTGTAAAAATATGAGAAAAATAGCGCTGGAAGTGCTAGAGCATGGTGCTTCTGGTGGTACTAGTGGGCCAATATGAGGTGCGGGTATTGGTGCTATCTGTAGCCAGCCACGATGCAGGCTCATCACCAAAGACACAAAAACCTAACATCACTGGAGGAGATTGAACACCTCCTACTCACTGCCAAATTGCTTAGCAACCCAGCACATCTTGATCTGACCAATGAGCCACGTACCTGGAAGGAGGCACAGCTATCTGCCGATGCCAAATGCTGGAAAACGCATACGAGGACGAGATAAAATTGCTGAAAGACATGGGTGTATGGGAACTGATTCCTAGGGAGGACATGCCTGCTGGACAAAAAGTCAGAAAGGGACACCCAATCTTCAAGATCAAGTGTAATAAGCTCAGACAGGCAGTCAGGTTCAAGGTATGCCTCGTATTTAAAGAATACGAGCAGGTGTATGGTCAAGATTATACAAAGACTACTTCACCCACAGCATGCATGGAGTCATGGAGAATTTTCCTGCACCTGGCAGCAGCGAATGGCTGGGATGCAATGCAAATAAACATCAAGACCGCGTTTTTTTATGGCTTGCTGCCTGATGATGAAGTCCAGTTCATGGAACAACCTGAAGGCTTCGAAGAACCAGGGAAGGAAAACTGGGTCTGCTGGCTGGTAAAAGGATTATATGGTATGAAACAAGCTGGCCGCATTTGGAATCACACACTTAATGGCAGCATGATGTCTTGGGGCTTCATGCGGTTACCCTGCAAATCATGCATTTACTATCACAAGACTAACACAGGCACTGTTATTGCAGCAGTACATGTCAATGACTTCTTATCAATAGTGAGCAGCGCTGAGGAAAATAAGCGATTCAAAGATCAAATGCATCAGGTATGGACTATCTCTGACCTCAGACTCCCGAAGTTCATCGTTGGAATTGCTGTCAAGTGGGACCATAAGGGATCGTTCATACGCCTCTTCCAAACAGCCCTCATAGACAAAATTATTCTACAGTTTGGGCAGAAAGACACCTCGCCATTATCACTCCCTATGGACTCAGGCCTCAAACTGAGAAAAATTGACCAAACCACGTTAAGCAAGGATGAACAGTATGCACTACAACGTACACCATACCGCCAGCTCATCAGATGCCTCTTATACATCGCCATATTGACAAGACTAGACATAGTGTACGCCATGCAACAATTGATCCAATACATCAACTCCTACACATATCTCCATTGGAATGCAGCAATATGGCTCGTGAGGTATCTCAAAGGTACCTGCAATCTCAAACTAATGCTAGGGGGCAGAGATAAATCTGTTAACCTAATCAGTTTCACTGACTCAGACTGGGCTAACTGCATTGACACATGACACAGCATCGGTGGGTATGCCTAGAGTTTAGGCTCAGAAATTGTCTTGTGGGCAGTGTGTAAACAGAAAACGGTAGCTGCCTCCTCTTGTGAAGCCAAATATATGGCCGCATTTGAGAGCACCCAGGAATGCATTTGGCTGCATGCACTCCTCAAAGGCATAGGATATGATGTCACCTCTAAACCCACCCCAATCCTATGTGACAACAATGCAGCCATCAAGTTATCGGAAGACCCAACCTTACACTCCTGTGTGAAGCATGTCGACATCAAATACCACTTTCTTCGAGAATGTGCTTAGTCAAATGAGATATTGATTCGATATGTTGATACCAAGTACAATGTAGCCGACTTGTTCACCAAAGCCCTCCCTACACCCCACTTCACCAAGCTACGTGCCCTACTAGGCCTCAGCTGACACCATGACTCCATGCGAGGAGGAGATGCTGAGAGATTTTTCGCTGAGGAGGAGTGTTGGAATCACTGACAAACCTCACATGTCAGGGTGGCCAACAATGGCCAGCATACAATTCCTTTGTTCACTCTCTGCTTTAACAACCGACATATCACATATCACACCATTGTGTCATAGAATTATATATATGCTACATATATGAAATGACACCCTCAGTCACTTGTATATAACTGAGGGTGAGTAACTCATTTTAATCATACTTATATTATGCTTACATTGTACCACAGGATAGATAAACTTACCACTCTGTATAGGTACGATGACACAATACAGTCACTTGTATACGACTGAGGGATAGATAAACTTACCACTCTGTATAGATTCTAATACATTCTAGATACAGTTGTAGACAATCAAAGATGACAACTCAGATATTTCTTCAACAATTTTTTCCCTGAAAATTCTGATATCAGATTTGGACTCTACATGCCTGAAAACATCTAAAATATATTTATTTGATTTCTCCTGCAACTTTCCAAGATAGCCAAAATTTTGAGACAAATTTCCAATATCAAACCTAGTTAAAAACTTCCTCAATCAACACCATAGCCCTTTGAGAATTCTGTCAGTATGCTTTTTGTTGATGGACAGCCCATATAGCAGCTTTTCTAGTCAGTCACTTTCAATAGGCACTGACAAAATGCAAAAATGATTAATGAAGCAGCAAATAACTTCTGCTGGACATTGGTTTAAATAGCCCTCTGCCAGTTTCTTTGCCTCTGCAAAGCTGTTTTTGACATGTTCCCTATAACAATACTTGGCCAGCCCCAATACTACATTGTGTTAGCTATGTCAACTCAATAGATACTCAGATATTACATACCATTTCAATAGGATTCAGATTACAATCAACCTTTGGCAGAAAGATACAAACATGCCTGGCTTCTTTAATGCAAGCCTCAAATGTTGATTTCTGATTCTTGAAGTCATCCTATTGGCTGAGAAGATGTACATGCAGCATCCAGTGCTATCAGAAGACCATATAGGTGAGCATTTAGCACGAAGACTGGCCACATTAAACTCATGTTCCTCAAGGACACATGTAAGCCCTTTAGATTTCTCATTGTCAAGAGCCATGTATTGAAGCTTTCATCAGTGCTTAGCACATGGGTTAAACTTGGTTA
>QGOA01010029.1:0-22671 GCA_003313075.1 Termitomyces sp. MG16
TAAGCCCGCATGTGTCGAATGAGGTTTATCAGTTCTAAAATTCCTTTGATATTAGCCTTTGTTTTTCTCTGGAAACTGCAATTCCTACCTCTCAGGGAGTAGGGATAGTTCAAAACACCCGTGTCATAACCATGGCGTAGATCATGGAATGCCCCAACAAGACGCAAAATGGTGTTTTCGTCAATTTCGGGAGCCATCTGCTGCAAAAGCATCCGTTCCGACGCCTGATCAGGATTATTCACGGAATGTGCACTGAAGTTTTCCCCCAGGACTTGCAAGAAGTGATTTCCAAGGAACGCTATTCTTATATGAGAGGCTAGGAGAACAGCCAAACAATGTGACACTCACGATATCCCGGACGGTTCGCAAGGAGGACGAGACGGAAATTAGGATGAACAACGATGTCGTTTTCCCGCTCACGAACGGGTCGTACTCGGCGACCATCAGAAAGCGTCAGCTCACCCTGCCCTGCTAAGCTGCGGAAGATTGCAACGACGTGCTCCGGCGCCTTGTCGGCCTCATCTATAATGATCACTCGTCCATAGGTGATGGCTCGGAGAAGGGGAGAGTCAGTGTATTGGAGAATCCCCCCCTCCAAAGACGTCGTGAACATCAACTGGTTGACTGTTGTGTCGCGATGTAACTGGATGTACTCTCTAGGACGCCTTAGCATCTAGAATCATGTTCATCTTCGAAAGCAGTAAGGGATTACTGACGACAGACCTGGCACAATCTGTGAACGACGATTAGCGTAGCGACAGAGATGAGGACAAACTTGGGCTCACCGGTCAACTATCTTGTTCTTTCCTACGCCCTGATAACTAACATATTAACCACCATATGTGTATATACAGGTTGAACGTACTTGATTTCCCAAAAGCACGACGTGCTCACCGAGGAGCTCCATATCGATGGCCAGATCGCGCATTAAACCACTCTGCAAGCTGTTGTCATAGAAGTGATCCATGTGAGGCACATGGGACACCACTCCGTCCACGTCTTGCGAGGGTTTAAACAACGGAATTGACACTTGGAAAGTGCCATCGGCCGAGGGCTTGGATGCAGAAAAGATCAAAGTTTTGTCTTTGACGACTGGATTCGCGTTCAACTAGAATCATCTTCGTCAGTATGATCTTTCATATAACATCCACAAAAGTCTACCAAAGGTGGCTTAGGTTCAATCTCAGCTTCCGCCAGAAGTGCATCGAGATTGATCTTCTCCACCACAGGCAAAAACTCTGCCAACAACGACCTGCTGATGATAGCATTCAAGTCGTCGTCTTGAGGGAACCGGGCCAGGTGCCTAGCAATCCGTACTAGAGATCGTGTGCCAAGTTTCCTGTTCTTTAGAACATTATCATCCGACATGCTTTGCCTATACTTCTCAGCAAAAGACAACAAGCTCTCTACAGTAGGTTGGGGACAATCTGTGGCTAGTAGGATGTCCAATTCCTCTTCGTGACTCATAGGTTGGCTAGGGATGGGGAAGAACATATTCGCGTGCTCGTCAAGCAGCCAGTCTTTGAGTGGCAAAGATTTCGAGGCAGTGCAGATTATCCTGAATGAAGGATGTGCTAAAGATAGCTCGCCTTTTGCAAGCTGAATGGAAGAGCATCACGAGCAGAATGAGCAAAACAGGAAGATAAGTTGAAAAAAAGGACATGCCTCTTCTGGAGATGCTTCCGATACTAGACGTTTGTTCTCCCAAAGCTCAATCTCGCGATCCTGAATCAATCGAGCCACAGAGCCAGCTGTGGATCCAATCACATCAAGACCAGAGAGATGGACCAGTTGGCCAGCCCATGCTCCCTCAATTAATGGACTAGAACAAAAAAAAGTTTTCATAATGTGAAGTGCAAGGAAACGCAACTCACCTGGGTTCCCAAGTCGTCGCTCCGCCATCCTGAATCTTCCGCCGCATGACCAACTCTCTACCGCCTAGCTCCTTGTACATATGTAGAACTTCTTGTTCATAACCCAACACCTGACCAAAGACCTTCACAAGTGTCGACGTAGACGTCGAGGCTGTAGACGGTATCGCAGGGGGAATTAATGAGATGTCCCAGCCCAATGCATGTGCTTGCATGAAGCACGTAAGAAGTCCCAGAAACCTTCTCGTAGGGTGAAATTCCAGATCGCCTGCGAAGGGGAAGGGTCTCATAGTTTTCGCGCCAACCGGTACTCTGAGACCAACTGAAGGAGCACAAGAATGAGCAAACGTCACCTCGGCAGACGTCGCATCCAAGCGTTTAATAGCAGAAACTCGGTAGCCCATCAATCCGATATCTTCGTCCTGGGACATCGACGGCGTCCCGAGCGCTCCAAGCCCAGCCTCTTCTGTCTGCCGACTGAGCAGAGCCCACGCCTGGAACGATGCGTACACGAGAGAGGGGTGAATTATCAGGAGTAACCGAGCGAGTTGGCTGGGTGTAAGACCAGCCGCAGGCGGCGGAAACGCCGCAATCAAACTACCAAGTTTTGCCAGGGCCGTTTGTGGGAACGGAGGCAAGGAGGAACGTGATATAGCACCAAGGGCATTCCGGGATTCGCTGGCGAGCTGGGTTGAGAGGATGAGGTTGCGAAGTTTCGTGTAGAGGGAACTGGGTGGTGCAGCAACGCGTAGGGACGTCAGGGAGCCTACAGGGTCGATGAAGCGCGATTGGAAGCGACTCCGAAACGGGGGGTCCAAGGGATACCCTGGGTAAGGTGGGACGGGTGCAGCGATAGCGATGACGCGAAAGTTCTTGTGCGCGGGAACGAAGTTATGACCACCACCTACAGAGATTGAATTTGACGCTTCAAGCTGGGCATATCGTTGTGGGTGAATAATATGTGTTCCATCGTCGAGATTCATTTCTCGATTCTCTAATAAATTATTGAGCACCTATCATCTATTAACACACGAAAAATCTCACAGATCGAAGGATAACATACTGGCATTATGCCACGCTCGGCCTTCTCTACACCTTCCAGAATTAATAGCCTTCCATGCTTTACTGCGCTTACAGCAGGACTATCCACGTAAACCAAGTTTCCGCCCTTTCTGATCTCCCTTCCCTTGATATACGATACATATCAGTTTGTTGCAAAAGACATGGATACGCACTTGCTTGAGCTCTGTTTCTCCCACGTCTCGATGCAGCGCAATGTACTCGTATTCCGCATTGATCAAGCTGCACATTTATCAACCACCCACCACTCTATCGACACCTAAAAACTCCCACATACCTAGCAAAAGTCATAGCAAGGCGCCGCGCATACGGTCCAGGCTGAGAAACTAAAAATACATCCTGTCCCAGAAGATATTTCTGCAGCAAAAAGTGCAAATTATCTCTATTGACCGCTTCGTTAATATCAAGCAAGTCCTTCGACCGCGGAAGTCTCGACGGTGTTAGCGCTGCTGGCACCTCATACGTAATATCTCCCAGCTTGAGGGTTCCCACAGACTCTGGGAGTGGCGTCAACCCCTGCAAAATGTGCTTTAAGCGTTGTTGGGCCATTATGTTGGCCGAAGGACGTATCACAGGAGCCAAAAGGCTCGGACTGATGCGATATGACCAGTTACAGGGGTGAAACAGTGTCCTCAAGGATTTATGACAGATATATGGGCATAAGGTCGATAATAACATGCATTCTGGCGGAGGAGGCGGGTAACCGGCACGTGGTACCCGGTTTTGTATTGCACCCACATCCTTGCGAGTCCTTCGGAAACTCATCCTTCATTAACTCATCCTTCATTTCACTAAATACATTAACCTACATAAACTCATTTGCAACAAACGGAGCAAGCTCAACGTATCATAACTTTAAAAGAACGAAAAGAATGAAGAATAACTGACGTAACGTAACATACAAACGATCTCCCTCTCCAATCCATCAGAAGTTTTCTGCAATGACGTTGAGATTTCATTAATGTTATAAGTAACAGTGGACAACAGCTGACCTTTTCCAAAGAAGAAACGAGTACTTTTAGGTTGCGAGTACTTGTTCGACATCTGGTGCAGAGTCTTGGACAAAGCCGATGGTCCGCAGAAGAACTAAGCGGGATAATGTTAATGGGTAAGCGTAATCAGAGAGGTTCGAGACTTACCACACCAACGTCGGTCTGAGGGTGCTTCTCCACAATGGAGGTGAAGACACGATCCCAATTGGGGCGACCAAAGTGCGTAGGGGCACGAAGCGAAGTGATAGCATCCTTATCGGCACCAACATCCTGCACGAAGATGTTATTCATATCATCCTCTTTTATCTTAGCAGTTAGGTAGATGTTGATCTCAATCCTATTTTGCTCATCGTGCTCCTCGATAGCATGGAGAAGGGAATGGAACCATTCGGCCGTGCCGAAGTCACGGATGACCCATGTGAAGTAGACCTGCGAATGCAGTGTTCAAGGTCAACACAAAAGAGTGGCTTATATGGAAGGAACGTACCTTGGACAAACGGGTGGGCTTGGAGTCGTTGAGATTATTCATTCGGTACCAGATCGACTTGAGGATCCTAGAGATCATAATGGGAGATTCGATCAGCGGCATTCCTCGAACGAGCAATACTGAAACTCACGATGCGAAAGGAGTGACGCCGATGCCAGCGCCGACAAGCAGGACCGTCTCGAATTTGAAGAAGTCCTCGCTGGCACTTCCAAAGGGACCGTCGACCATTACACGTGGGAGGGTGCGGTTGAGAGGCGGTTCTACCACCTTGCTTACTGAGGCATCTCCTCCTCTATCCCGGGCCTCGAAGTTACACCCGACAGCCTGAGCAAGAGCCCTTGTGAAGTCTCCAACCACACGAATGTGGACAGAAATGTAATCCTCCTCGGGTGCACTAAAAACGTGTCGGTTGCTTTTTAAGTGAGGAAGCTGAGATACCGACCTGGTCAAAGTGAAAGGATGCCACTGGAAGTAGGACACCTCAGGGCACGAGAGGAAGATATATTGGCCTGCACGTGTTGTGGTCTTCTCCTTCTTGATCTGAAGCTCCATCACATTCGAAGGGTGTTGGATGACCTTCGAGATGTACGTTCTATGACGAGATCGTATTTCACGAAGGATGCGCTCCGAAGCGTAGATGATACCTCCAATCAACCAATAGCGCTAAAAACATGTCAATACAATATCAGTACCGACCAGCGTCGAACACACCCAGAAGACACCGATGGTATTAGCTGAGCAGAAAGGGGGCCTATCTGGCTTAATCATGCAGAACATACCGTGAAGCTGCCAACAAACGAAAAAGGGAATGAACAGGTGATGCGAGTACCAGAAGCGTTCGAAGTGTGCACGCCTCCGTTTTTCCATGGCAAAGATCACCATGACTGCGAGGCAAGCCGTCATGATCCAACCAGTTGCACCTGGGCCGGTTGTAAAGTTTGCCGCGAGGAAAAGTAATACTTTCTGGCCAGCACTTGCATTGGTGTTGGACATCGCGAGCTTGGCGAAGTTTACCATATGTGCGACAATGTGCACGAATGTCCAGACAACGATGGACCATGCTGTCGCTTTGTGAAAGGTGATGTTCTTGTCGAAAGGGATGAAATCGTTGAGCGGAGAACGACGCAGCAAGGATATGAAATTGCGGCAAACAGGAAGGAGAATGAAGATGACATCAACATGGAGAACGAGTGCGGCGGTTCGAGCAATAACTAGTTAGTTGAGAATGTGAGCTCGAAGATAAAAAAAAATACGCATTGGCATAGAAACACACCGTAGGTGACACCAAACGTATGACGAGCGCCGTTCATGTTGTCCTTCAATTGGTAGTTCACGAAGCCAAAAACCGCTACCAACAAGTGGAGGAAAATCCAGACACCAAAGAAAAGCTGCCTCCCTCCCTCATTGATCATCCACACATCAAACTTTTCGCGGAAAGTCGCTCGCTTCGACGGGCCCGATAGGGTCGAAATCGTTGTGTTGGACCGTTGCAGGCCTTGAAGTCGTCTCCTCTCCGTCTTGTTACGCTGGAGATGGGTGGGTAGTGTGTCGCCAGGATAATATGTTACAACATCAGGATGCTCTTCCAGAATATAATCTCCGTCCGAGAAATCGAGGGTAGATGAACGTTTGAAACCCATCAAGAGCGTGTACTAAACGACCTTGCGCAGCGAGGATGGAAAAAAAATTAAAAAAGATTGCGGACGACCGGCCAGCTGGTCTCAAAGTAAGAGAGAACAACAAGAAAGAGGATGGAAACAAAGGCAGACCTGGTACGCTGTTGGAGACTTTTGATTGTGATTTGACAGAAATTGCAGTATGCCGAAGATCGGGTATCACCAAGGGGGTAGATTGATCAATATTTTCTTAAACAATGTACTCTTGCGGATCCACAACATCAATAAGTGACAATTAGCTCGTGTGACAAAAATCATGGTTTATCCTGGAGTGAGGTGATAGTCTCTACAGATGCTGCTTTTGCGATATTAATACTGGGACACTAATTGTTAGTGCTGAACAGGAAAAGGGCAAGTTGCGCAATTGTGACCAGTTTTATGGCAATTGCCGACCATGAATCTCATGGATACGAGTTGAGAAGCAGATTCTTATGCTCATATTAGGTCCATATTTTCTACTACTAAGGATGGGTGTGCAATTAAATTGCTGCTTAAGGTGAGCAGAATAGAAATTACATGTACCAAAAGGGATTATGACGAACGGCATATTACACTTAAGCTGGTCATGGTTATACAGGTGAACTACCAGTAACCAAAAAGCAATACAGAGACACCCTTGTCGTTGTAAAATTCTCAAGTGACTGGTTGTGACTTGAATGACAAATAAATACATTATCTAGATCTCTGTTCTCTGTTAGGAAATCTCGTTCACAAATGGAATTATCCGAGCTATCTCCGCCTGAAACTCACTGACAACACAAAACGCGCAGATCGTTGTCAATTGTTGGTAACACAAGACAGGTTGAATAAGGCAGTGAAACAATCAATCATTATTATTCCGTGATCATTCGCTCCAGACCGTCTCGGCCTGGACTACGCTTGCCCCGTGGCATTGCACGGAGCTGTGATGTGTCCCGTAAGTCACCTAGATATTCCGTCTGTAGCTACACACACCTGTTAGTCCCGACAAACCCTCGACATTCTGACATATCAATTCTGGAGGCTGGGAGGCTGGGCCTGGAATACTGAAATTACTGAATGCGATGTCATCACAACCCACGGCAGGACTACACTCGATGTCCACGACTAAAATCAAACGATGTCAACATCAATGTGCAACCATCACCATCACAACGACTGACTTTTGTTCGTTGTCGCAGTGCCAGTCCAATCTACAAAAGTGAGGTTGCTGAATTTGAGTGTCGATGGCATGTCGCCGCTGGATACAGGAACAAAAAGTCGTGTGGTCACAGATATCGATCTCCTCGACAACACGCTTACCTATGGCCACTATTCGTCTGGAAAAGCTGCACTGGGGTGTCCACACGATCAACTCGAACGTCCTTGGCAACCACATTATTCACATGTCCTAGGGGAAAATAGTCAGCCTTTCATCTTGGAAGACATCCGGGCTTCACACCCGTTCCACCGCCACCACCTGTGGGCGGAACCCCATTTATGGTACCGGTCCACGTTTTGAAATAGACCTGGATAAGGAAGCTTCGTAAACGGACGTGGTCAAGAGGCGACCAGTCATCATACCCCATTCTCCATGTTAGGCTGGACATTAGGGTCGATACGAGTGATCTACATGGGTCCGACGTCTGTTCAGCATGACAACAACAGACAGACGAGCAATGATGACTCACGAAGAGATTTTCGAGCTCGACGTTGTCTACGTTATCAGACTTGGGGGAACGGGATATGTGTGAGCTAGACGGCGAGACAACGGGTATAACTATCTCACCATGTTGGCATATTGCCCCAATGATCCAAATGCAATTCCGTTGCCCCCACGGCAAGTGATGTTACGACCGACGATATTTGTTGAGTTCTAAGGAATGATTGGACATTAATCAGTACCACCTTTGAATTGAGACCGTACATAAGGTAATTACGCCTTTGATGGCCAAACAGTCATCTCCACAAGTGACGTCCCAATTTAACATCGTAATATTGACACTTCGGTAGGTATCGATACCTAAAGTCCGTGTGACATCAATAGGATCATCCCAAATACTTGCGCAGAAGATTTTTCTGACCATCAGTGTTCGGCACGGCGCTGACGCGGGGACAATCAGTCACGGGTAAGAAATAGTGCAGGAATCCTCACTTTTTCCCGATGAACAAGGGATCTGTGTTGGTAGCGTTGATAAACATTCCGTCGTACGTGACGTGGGATGACTCTGCTACTGCATTGGACCAAAACGGCGGAGACTCGATGCGGAAGTTTTTGATAACCCCGCGTTCTGCTCTCCACACAGTCAGAGAGATTGGACGTCCATCCCCATCTTCCCTTGTGTGCGTTTGGAAGAAAGACCACCAGGGCTATGATGATACATACGTTTAAAAGCCTTTTCGGATGAGTAATTGCATACCTGCCCATTTCCTTGAATACCACCAGTATTATGCGCGTCAATCACGAAGTCATTTCCTGTTATTACGAACCAGGAAGCTTGACTCTGTTATCATCATGTAAGATGGGTTTAGCTGATAAGTCTAATAGGTAAACATGCCTGTATGAAAACGACACGGAAGGTGTTGTTTGGGTTCAACCAGAATTGGATGTCGGGGTTGAACTGCGCCGTGTATGAGCGATCTAAAAGCTAATACGTACACTGGTCTCACATTAAGGAAACCCTTGAGATCCACTGTGGCTGAATTGAGATCCCACGTCATTTTTCTTATACTCAATCAGTATACAGGGTATTTTATTCCATTTCGACTTCCATGGCGTACCTTGTTATGTTATAATCCCCCTGTTCGAAAACAGTCTTTCCGAAATGTCCGCACGTCGCAATAGCTCTTTCAACCTACAGATCATGTAAAAATCCAACATAATGCATTTAGGGGCTTTTCGTAAAGAGTAACCTGATCAGTATCGTCTAGTCCATTTCCAAGCGGCTTTAACGAGCATGTCAACTTCGTGGGGCTTCCAACAACGATTCCAGAAAACAAAAAAGCAATTGTCAATGACCAGAATGGTAGTTGCATGGTACTTTGTTCAGCGTGGAGACTTTTGAGGTATTTACGTATAAAAATGGGGACGGAAAGCCGTGGAGAGAACACGCTGGTCATGGGGTCAAGCGGGCCGGGACGCTGGTGTAATTAAAGCGAGGCGCGCGGTACTGGTAGTAGGAGCACCTAGCATCCTTCTTTTCCATACACCATGTTGAATTCATGACAGAACGCGGAGCTATAGGTGGGTCGGTAGCATACCTGAGAAAGGACATTGAATAATTACCAATCCAACGTTTATAAACTAGCAAGCTAGCTTCTAATTATATATAGGACTCTGAGCATAAAGCTTGGTGCTCCAACTGGATCGCGAATTCAGCCAAACGTCGTGTCAATGAACCAAATTCCTAGCAACACACATACAACCTGCAGAAGAGTTCTTGAAGGTCACCCGGCTCATGATAAATCGGACAAATCCATGCGAGCCGGTGGAAATAAGTCATCGGGGGTGAGCAGAGTGGCGCAAGACTAGATTAGGTGAATATTGGAAAGAAAAGACGCGCAAAAGGAAAAGAGCATCCGAAAAAGGAAGTTTGTCTGTGTAGACGCGAACAGTGCACGTGATATTTGTTCTGGTCACCCTCCTCGACTTGTTTCGTAAACGACCATTGCGTACTCATTATTACTTCGTGGTTCTGTGGCGCATTTAGTGCTCTGTAGTCTTTCTCCTGTATTCTGGCAGTACTGACTCTCAGTTCACGGTGTCCTTCCAGCTACCTGCCTTTCTGGGCTTGTTTGTACTAGCTAACGCCTCCAAGCCGATCGCGTTAATCCTTATCAACTCTTATGCCCGTCTAATGCCGTTTCGTCATATTACATCAAGGTAGATTGTGATTCAAGTGACGATGAACAGTGAAACATGTCATGATCCCCGAGATGAATCTACACTAAGGGAGATGTTCGGCGAGCCATATGGAGGACTACATTGGCCATGCCATTTCCAATACTTGAAACACGACTCTTGCATTTGATTCGCTCTCTTTTGACATCGTTTCGGACAGCAGTGCACCGTAGTCGGTTTCCACGGCCTCCGAATTAGTCTCCGAGCAAGAAAGTCAAGCAGATAATGACCAATTTGTTGATCCGAGTGAACTCGACCACTGGCATCTCTCGCGCAATCCTGGAAATGGTAGCATCAAGTACATAAACCCAATGGTCTGTCTGATTCAAAGACACGCGTTTCAATTTCTCTTCATATTTCCTTCTTCGAAAGATTGATCGAGATAATGTCCCATCCGTGCCGGGGTCTAAAGGAAAAGACAGGGTGGGTCAGAAATCACCTTGCCTTTACGTCTGACATCCTCAATCGATTACAGATTATGCATGAGGACGTCATGCATCCGTATTCCGATATAGTATGTTTGGCCGACCAACCTGGTAAGCTGTTACGTGGTAATCAGGTGACACGTAGACCTCTCGTGTGCTGACACCGGTTCCAAGTTCCGACCATTCGAGTGGCGTCAACAGTTCGCCTGCAAGAAATGGGAAGGCCCCCTTTTTTGAATGCATAAACAAGCATGAGCTACTAGACGATCTGATTTGCTATATCGCATTGATCTTGGCACATGCCAACGATGTACTGTCAACTTCACCGCCCACACATGGCATGCAAGAAATAATTTTACTATTGATTATACTTACACATACATGAAAGATTTCTGGGCGCGAGTCACAGCTGAAAGGATGTTTCGCTCAACCAATGACCGGACGGCATCTCTGGACCCTCATATTTCATATTTCATTGCGTTAAGTGCACGACCTCACCATCAAAGCCCACAAATTGTGAAGTGAATCTCCGCTATTCGGCCCGCCGTTCCGAACAACCTATTCTGAGCCAACGTAGCAGCAGCTATCCGGTGACTCAAGACAATACTGCTGTACCTGTTCCAGAAGGGATCGAGCTGTGTTTTCCAATTGCGTACCTCACAACACATCATGGGACTGACGATGCCTCCGGAACTAAGAGATGTCCGTCTTAAGAACCAGGGCGTGATGGTGATCATAAATGAGAGCTTCCTGTGTTGTGCCAACAAATTGACCCCAAATGCCACTGACAGTAGTCACAAAAACCGCTCATATGACAGTAGCGGACGGTGCGGAGGTCGCGTGAAGGGCTGAGTGTCCAGAAACATATTCTGCGACAAGCTGCCACTCAAGCTGAGAAATGATCAGAACAATTTCTTCTACTTATAGCCATCATTAATGTATCATTCTCAACTCAATGAGGACAGTGCGCTATGTTCGCCATATTTATAATTTCCCTTGTTTAGTATAAGAAGTTGTTAGATCTATCAGCCTCATTCTCCTATCTTTCCTGTGCTCCACTTACCCTTATTCATTATCATTAGAATCGATTTGGGCAAAAGAGTGGATACAGATAGCTTTGGCTAGGGTCAGGAAAAGAAAAAACATAATTTGGTACCACATGAGTTATTAGAAAGGAGTTAGGATCAAGCCCAGAAAGGTTTCAACTACAAAACATGTCCAACATTGGGGAGGAAAAAACCATTATGGAAGCAATAATGCCCGGTCATGCAGACACCGAACAACTCGGACGTTCGATCATATCGACAGAAAGGGGAGACGTCATTGTCACGGACATTATACTTTCCCTGTTTGCGACTCAGGAGAGGGCAAGTCATCTTGACAGAGAACATAATCAGATACGAGCCGCACACTGAAGTTCTATAACAAGTTTCTGCAGCCCTGCAAGTCGTTGGATGGTTTAGAACATGGGCAGGGTGCAGGCAATCGAGGTTTTCCAGGAAATCCTGAAGGTATTGAAAGTCCTGAAATTGATTGTGCCTATAGCGCGACAGAAACCAAGAATCTTGAGTTCAGTACTCATTGGCCAGCCTCAACAGCGTTTGAAGTCTGCTTGCTAGATTTAAATCGTTGTCTCCCAAGACGTTATCGAGTCAAGATGGTATGGCGCGGCCACAAGGCTGGCAGGTAGCACAAAGTGGATCCTACATCGTTGCCGTCCTATCTACTTTTTACCCTGAAACGGCGTTAAGATTACTATTCCAAGGGACGCGGCGTGGCGCCGACGGAGAAGGGCGGAGATTACACTCTAGAAATAACGTCTCGAAGTGAACTTACTCCATGATGTTTGAGCATGTTCATGGAAGCTTTGTAGATTGACATGCAGGAAATTGCATTCCGGGAACATGCTGTCTGATTGACACCCCGCTGGGGCATTTTTTGGAGAGCGTTCTGCAATCTTCCTCAAATGTCGGCCAAATGTCTGGTTTGAAACCTGTCCTCGCAACTCCGGTTGAACCTCTGACTCCGTCACATAAAAAGGGTGGGCAGTTACGTGCCTTGAGTGATAACGAGGTTATATTCGAATTCTTGCATCCCAGTGCCGATGGATCCAAGGTCGGCATTTGGATATGAAGTTGATGTCGGAGATAACGCCCGCAGAGCGGATCGGTGTTGAAAGTCCCTAAAAACCTAATTTTTTTTTACTGTTTCCCATCAACCTGATCGAGTCACGCTATGTTACCACACAATTGCAATTATTTCGTATCCCCGAGGTTATGATCAGATGAGCTATGCATGAGACCACTCATGGGACATCAAGGTAGCTAGCATACGTTGTACATGTGTACTTGTGATTTGTATTGGTTTGATCTCCACGTAGGTTCTGCCAAGATCTCGTCACTGTGACCTCCCGTCATGATAGGCGATTACCGCATCTGTCCGTCATTGTGAAAATTACTAGCGGTGCCACACTAGGCCGTTTTAAACAAAGGGTCTACTATTCTCTTTTGAGATGCGTACCTGTTTATGGGAGTGTGACCTGAGGTACCATACCATAAGTAAGAGCGAACTCATGTCGAATGCGCCCCTCTTGATGTCCCCCTGCTCATTCCGCTCCCTTGTCTTCTTTGTGCTCCGGCACTGATCGTCTTGTCGTTGGTCATGGACTCTCAGAAGCCCTCTCGTGGTAGTGCTTCTCCTAGTCGAGGTTCTGCGCGTCATGACTCGACACCATCGAGTTCAAACCTTATACATTCTGTTATTGCCTCGCAACCCTCTCTTCCCTCAATCCGTCAACTACATCCATATCTACCTCCCTCTGGATTATCACAGCGTTTGGGGGAGGGCTCAAGTCTCATGTATTCGGCACCACCACAATTAGCACCTAATTCCCCCGCCCAGTCCATCTTCGGCTCTCGTAAAAGCGCGGAGATGTTTGCCATGGACTCTGAGCCCGAAGTCGTTGAGCAATCGTGTGAACCGCCAAAGAAGAAAAGGCGTCGGCAAGCCTTGAGTTGTACTGGTGAGGATAACCATAAACTTGATTCTCCAGAGTCATGTAATTGATTGGTTCCCTATACTTGTATCCCCCTCCATGCCCTTGTTTTACTTGCCTGTGCTGACGTCCTCTGACTTTGGGTACTGGCAGAGTGTAAAAGGCGAAAAATAAAGTGTGATAGGTTTGACGATATCAGTGATAGTGCACCAAACAATTGTACTGACGAAACCTCATTCGTTCAGGACCCAGCCTTGTACCCCCTGTACACGCCGAGGAGAGCAGTCACGATGTCAATGGCATGTTGTGGAACCGGTGTAGGTCGATCCTTTTCTGATCTCCTGTGCGTTGACGTGCTCATGACCACATTCGCATCTCCATAGAGAGAAGTACGTCACTCGCGCTGAGTTTGACGATCTCAAAGCACGTTACGATGAGCTTTTTGAACAAGTGCAACGTCTACAAAGAGGAACATTAGCTCCCCACAATCACATGGGTTTGTCTCCCGGGCTTCAGGGGGCAGAGGCTGTATCATCAACGGGTTCACTTGGATATCCACCTACAACTTCTCCGTCACAGTCGCTTAATCCTAGTGCTCAAATCCAGAGTTCACAACGCTTCGTCAAACCCCAGGATACCCAGACACAATCTCACCAGCATCTGAATACAGTTGCTACGTCACCTTCACTCACACGATCCCCTTCCTCTGTGCGACCATCGCTCAGTGACAACTCACCGACATCGTCGGTAGCAAAGACTTCTCCATTTTCACTAGCATCCATCATCTCGCCCTCTAATCAAGACTCACGGTCAAAAAACTGTTACGCGCAGACGCTCGTGCTGGGGAAGCGTCTGCGCCCCGAATCTCAGGATTCTTACGTCCCAGCGGCTCACTTTTCCGGGATGACTCTTCGAAACTGCCGTCTGTCACAGGGACAGGAACGTATCTTGATAATATCACATCTTCCAGTCAGACGGGTTCGGCGAACCAGACGCATCCGCCATCTCGAAGGTTCATGGAACCACCACTTGAAGCCGGCATGTCATCACGAGATGATGGCAGGGAGCCATTAGTTCACTTTTCTCGTGACCGCTGATCTTATTTTCAGTGAACATGCCTCTGACCGAAGGTCGGATTCCTGGGCAACCTCGGCGTTATTTCCGATTCTTCTTCCGTCATGAGGTGTACTTGTCTATTTTCAGCATTCTTTACCTCAGCTATACATGTTTGCACCGACATTTTACCTGTGGACGTTGCGAGGGATTTATCCCCTGTGAAGCGGTTGACTTCTCTAACTGACAGATATAGTTTAATCTACTGTAATGATCTCTATCCTTTCTACCCTGTTGCACTTGTCAATGCGTCACTATATAAAAGTTGACGACGTTGTCTAACAAGTTTGAACTCGGGTTTTGATCGACCTGACTATTCAGTTTCTTGCTATTTTGCGGCAGAGAAAAAGGAGGACTTCACGGCCTTAGGGGACCGGTGAAATAATGCATTGGCTGTTGTCTATTTCACAATTCCTCTCACCATCACCATGAAGTATCTACCACGCTTGACTTTCTATCACCGCGATTTTTGCGGTTGGCCCCACGCGATTCTAATCCATCCATCGACATCTCAGGTTTTCTCCGAGTTCTCCACTTTTACTTCAGAACCATTTCCGAAGGAGCAATGGAGGGAGGGTCTAATTTAGAGTGCTTACACCACTAGCAGAACATGTCCCACGTAATAGATCTCCTAACTTTTGTTTTTGTATAAATATCCAGAGGCTATTCGTGCTTCAGAGACAGACAGGAGAATGAGAAAGACTGAGTCCAGCTTGGCGTCAAAGCGGTAGAACTCCTGCGATATTTTCTGAGGTAAACGCCCCCGCTCGTCGGCAGCGGTTCGGGTAGACGATCATCGATCATCTCCTAACTTCGACTTCTTTCGGCTAGGAGCGAAGAAGGATCGGTACAAGCTTCGTTAAACCCGTAGCTGTCACTCATCTTAGGCCATCTTCCCTCGTACATATTCCCTCTCCGTATCAATGACACCCGGTTTTGACGCGTGGTGATCCGTCGCTATCGGTGGTATTCATAGCGAACCTGGATTGCTATAGAGTTTCCCATTTCAGCACCTTCTCAGATGCACTGACAAAAATACAATTGCTGTAAGTGTTTCTCATGGTGCATTCTCTCATCACATCCCTGCTACCTTTACGCGTTTGATTCCCCCATTAGGGCTGCTGGCATATATTGCCTGTTTCTTTTCGGGGTAGTATGGAAACCACGTGGTCTGTTTCTGGGGGATACAACAGTAATTGCCAAGTCCCTGGAATATCTATGTACATGCCCTTTGACAGTGGCACCTGTCTATAGGTCCGCAGTCATGTTGTCAGTTACCGTTTCACATGCAAAATCCACATGATACAGCTTACAAGGGCCGATAAATGAAATGATGACTGGGCATCTTTGACCGTTGTCACATTGTATTTCTGGCACGTAGTTAGTATCTCCAAATCCCCATGACCTCCTAACGGAAACCTAAAAAATCACTCATCATATACAGAATGTAAGGAATCTCATAGCCTATAAACTCTACCCTTCTGCTTTCAATCAATATCACCGCCCACTGTCTCGACGTCTAGTTCATCTTCCTCAGACCTGTGACCATCTGACCCCTCTTCTTGTTTACTCTTCAGTGTTTTGATAAGACGTTCCATGACCCAATGACAATCCTTCACCGCAAAGAGCCAGTCAGCATTCTGCTCGCTGAATCCTAGAAGTACTGCCCGGTTCTTAATGGCTGCTCCCCATCCATGCAGACCTGCTACGACACCGAGCATTCCGTTTGCACCCGGTTTATGAAGACACGTCCACTCCTCCTCCTCGGCTCGAACCGGGATGACTTGCTTTGGCTTGCCGCGGGCACCACGCTCACGCCATTTTGGTTGCATGTCCATCCACCATTTCCACCATGCCTTCGAAAATCGTTCAATGTTAACCACCGTCACCTTTCCTCCTGCGCGACCTCGACCACAACGAATCCATTTTGTCACCTCGTACGGGCGGAGACGTGTAGGAAGACCGTTTATGGGCGACTTGAATCCATGAAGCAGTTCATTTTCGATCAACAACATCACGATGTCCCGAAAAGTGGAGCCTAAGTCGACTTTGATAATAGTTTCTAGACCATAGCGCAGGTTTCTAGCAGAACTCGGCAAGGTCGCGATCAGATAGGAGTAATGTTTCTGGTACTCTTCAGCGGTGTCGTCCCTCTTCTGTTCTCTATTTCGGATCAACAGTCGTAGATCTTCAAAAGCCGACCATGTCACTTGCGGTCTATAAGCCGCAGAACCTTCATCCGAGTCCAATGTTCGGATAGGGGGCAAGGATTCGCTCCGGTGGCGCAAGTACGTGTTCTGGGACTGGCGCCCATTCAGCTCCGGAGGAGCCAGTACATATCGCAGTGGCGTTTGAGGCGGCGTTGAGACAGCGAAGGATGCTAGCAACGGCGCCCGCCTTACTACAGAATTCTGCGACCCAGTCATCTGGCCTTCCGATGGGTAAGCTCGCAAGGCAGTGTTAGTTGAGCATCCATTCTTTTCAGATATCGAGTATAACGATAGAGATGAAGCTGCAGCGCTTTGCCTGGTAGCAATGTTGTTATTTGTGGTCTTTGTCTTTTTAGTGAGCCTGATATCGTCCCCCGAATTCTTGCGCTTCTCTACAGTTTTTGTGATAACCTGCTTCGTTGGTGTATACGGGTCAGTGCCAACCCATTGCTCTATACACAGATTGAGTGCTGGCTGCCATGGAAGAAATTATAAGCTACCTACCAATGACCTGTTCTCCGACTTCAGCCATCCATTTCTGGGCCGCCTGACGAATTACATCCTTTCGAGATCTGGGAAAAATCATTGGAGGTTCAGTTGGACCACTACATTGGCTGGAAATCCTTCGAATCTGTTAACCGTACCGTCTTTAAAAAAGAGAGAGTAGAACATACTTGATAATTCCTACTCCATCGCTAGTGGAGGTGCAACCACCGGCCCATCCTATCATGTGTAGATCGGTTATGGCTTCCAATGCTGCCATTACCTGTTCAAGGACACAAGCAGTCATCTCCAATGCTCCATACCTATGAACCCAGATAGGTGTAGACCTTTTCTCCAAGTGGCAAGGGATACTTACTCTCCGCGGTCGATACCCTCACCTCTATACAATTTCTTCATCTCATCCTTGTACTCAATCACCGCATCATAATACGCCCTTTCGTTAGCCTCTTGGATTTCCAGCTGAGCCGCATCCGAAAGCGAATTAAATACTTCGACAGCAACCTGATCGAAAAAGGATACAGGGATCGAATGGTACCCTCTATCTGGGAACGAAGACTCATGGTTCGTAGGCGTCATATGTAGGGAGCCGTGACTCTCTATCCACTTTTTTATGACTGCGGGATGAATCAAGTCCTCCGAGCAAGTTTTGAGGAAATAATCGAACAAACTTGGCAGCTGAGGCCTTGGTGGCTGGGCTTGGGAAGTTATGTTCTTCGATATCCGTGACAATACTTTAGACGGGTCGAACATGGTAAGCAGACAAAGTCCATGTCCCGCCACGCAATATTTAAATACACGAGCAAACGTAATGGCCGCAAGGGTTCGCGGCGATCATTTCAAAAATAGAGCACAATAAGTATACCGTAGCCTCTGTAGGAGTGATGCAGTCGACGGATGGATTCAACCTGCTCTGGAATTCAGTCGACGATCTTTGAAATTATAAGTCGGTTGATGTAAAAACTGAGAAATCAAGAGGGCAGAGCGTGAACAACCTTTGGTTCGTGTGAGACACGTGACTTTACACATATAGAAAATACCGAGTATTTGCTTGGAATGAAGAAGTAGACCTTCTTTTTCTGTTTAATCTCGCTATTAGCATATCAGCATTTATATACTTCGATGGAAATGCGCCACACTGTAGGGCCGGTTTACGATCCTGCTCCTAGCCAGCGTTAGATTTTCACCTACCTTGTAGCACTGTGAACCTCTCGTAGCAGACCCTAGAACAAATGGCCCGCAGCACTACGGCGATACTATGCGAATATGTTGTCATTCATAAGGCCTCTACTCCCCTTCAATGTGATGCCGACACTATATAAGGATATCAGCGCTTCAGGACTACTACGGTGCCTTCTCAGGGGTTCCCGTTTTTCAATTACCAAACAAGGCGTCGTTGACATAGCGCCCCTAGCTCATTGTGCAGAAGCTTCGTAAAACGATCTTCGTCTCGATTAAGAAGGGATCGACGAAGTACAAGCAGAGCCAACAACCATTGATGTTGCTAATAAATTTAATTTCTTCACCCAAAAATTTGGCCTCCAGTGAATGGAAATTGTCAAGGCCTAAGTATGTCAAGCAGTACTGACATACTTGAACGTGATTTTAGCAAAAGAAAAGTATTACCGGAAAGGCGGGTCAACAAACTCTCGGCAATCATAGACTGAATTTTTTTGGATTCGGCCGAACCTGTTCTTTGACTCAACCATCATCGTCTCGTCGCGTCAGAGGTAAGCTGCTAGTTTGTATAGCATTCCACACTATAGCTTGACCCGCTGATCTGGGATCACAGCGTCGATGTGGACAGCGCGAGCTCGTAACTTATCAGGTCGTATCATCGGAAGGGCAAGGCCATCTTACCCCACTTTTCGTACCTTTTCCGGCACTTTTTCCCGGTTCCGTGAGTATATATTGTCTCCGGCAATCGATCTTTTCAGTCGTCGTTGACACTACCTCCCTACAGAAATGGCTCAGAAAATCGTTGTACAGAATCCCATCGTCGAGCTCGATGGAGACGAGATGACCCGGATAATCTGGAAGAAGATTAGGGAAGAGGTATTCCCGTCCATCATTCCTTGATGAGAACTCGGTTGATCATGGTAAATTTTTCCCACCTAGCTCATCCTTCCCTATCTTCAAGTTGACATCAAGTACTATGATCTTGGCCTGGAATACAGGGACCAGGTGTGTATCGACGTTGAACATCGCGATGCATGGCTCAAGAGTCTGTAGACAAATGACCAAGTCACCATCGATGCTGCCAACGCCATTCTGGAACACAGCGTCGGTATCAAATGTGCCACTATCACGCCTGATGAGGCACGGGTGAAGGAGTTCAATCTCAAAGAGATGTGGAAGAGCCCTAACGGAACTGTGCGTCTTGTTACGTGTCTTTTCGTCTCACCTAGAGGTCATCTGTCACTAGATCCGAAACATCCTTGGGGGCACCGTCTTCCGCGAGCCCATCGTGCTGGAACGGATACCAAAGCCTATTCCTGGCTGGGTGAAGCCCATTGTCATCGGACGACATGCGTTTGGCGATCAGTACCGGTCTACTGATTTCGTTGCTCCTGGACCTGGCAAACTTCAACTTGTCTATACCCCCACGGATGGCTCAGCCCCAACAGCGCTGGACGTTTATGATTTCAAGGGAAAGGGTGTTGCCATGAGCATGTACAACACTGATGAGGTGCGCGCTTTGTCCTGGTCTACATGCCTCAAACTCACCCACTCTTTATGACTAGTCAATCATAGGATTCGCTCACTCATCCTTCAAGATGGCTCTCGCTAAGAAGATGAACCTGTTCATGTCCACCAAGAACACCATCTTGAAGAAGTACGATGGTCGTTTCAAGGACATCTTCCAGGAGATCTACGACACCACATACAAGGCCGATTTCGAAGCCATCGGCACATATTACGAGCACCGTCTCATTGACGACATGGTCGCACAGGCGATCAAGTCGTCCGGTGGCTTCGTCTGGGCATGCAAAAACTACGACGGTGATGTTCAGAGTGACATTCTCGCCCAAGGCTTTGGAAGCTTGGGCATGATGACCTCGGAACTCATCACGCCGGATGGTCGTATCATTGAAAGCGAGGCTGCACATGGTGCGTCATCCTTCAGAGGTTCCAAAAGCCCAACTAAATTTCATTCTTGTAGGCACCGTGACGAGGCATTATCGCGAGTGGCAGAAGGGCAACGAGACATCCACAAACCCCGTTGCCTCGATCTTTGCCTGGACTCGAGGACTTTTGCACCGTGCTAAACTCGACGGCAACGAAGCCCTCCGCCATTGGTGCCAAGACCTTGAAACTGCCTGTATCGAGGTCATCGACAAGGACGGCATCATGACGAAGGATCTGGCCCTCGCTATCTACGGAAAGGACATGAAGAGGGAGCACTGGGTGGTTACCAACGTGTACATGGACCATGTCAAGGTGACGTGTTGATCTCTGTATACTTCCATTCATTGTTAAAACTCAAACCAATTCTTAATAGGCTAAACTTGACGAGAAAATTGCGGCCAGGGCGAAGCTGTAATCAGCCAATTCCCATTTATATCTATCTATCCGGAACAACAATCTAGAACAGGGACAAAATTGTTATATACACGCACATGAATATGGATTAACGCTAGATTCGTTCATCATCTACATTGCATGAAACTAAGAAAAATCCAAGCGCTGCGATTACTCCTTTTTTGTTTTCTCCCGATAACATGATTAATACAGTGCACCTACCATGCTTGCGGGAAGAGTCAAATACCGTGCCTTTAAGGGAGTGAGTATGCGATGAAAAGTCACAGGTTAGATAAGTAAATGGTAAGACCTTTATAGGCTGAGCCCGGGTGCGTTAGCTCCCCAGGTTGAGATAAGACAGAACTGATGGCGCAGGAGTCGGACGATAGACAAAAGTGCATCCATATTGGATGTGAGGATTTCGCAATTACTGAGTAGCCTTTCTCAGTGAATCTATGAACCCTAGGTGTTGCGTTACGACACAGGATTGACACGCTACAGCTGTTGGAGTATCATCTAGATATAGTGATGGGATGCATCTTCAGGTGTTTAAACACGAATATTATTATTATCAGATTTATGAAACGTGGGACGCTGTTTGTTCACTCAACTAAATTGAGCAACGCCAATAGATGATATTCATTTGATTACATACTACATCCGGATAGACTACAGGCCGACAGAAAGGAGAGATAAAAAAGGAAATAGTTATGAAAGTGTGGATGAGTCCGGAATGAGATTGTGCCAATAAGGCGATGATAGGACGGTACGAGCACTGCTCTTGGAGGATGCCACTGAGGTATATCCAATGGACTGATCAAGGAGATACGTCCACGATGCGACTATTCAAGTCATGTCCTAATGCATGTCTCGGCAGGAACAACCACCAAAATCGCGGTCCATAAGAACTAGGTGGGAATGTCTGTGTTATTGATTGTTGGGTGCGCATGGGAAGGATCATACAGCTGGCGGGATAAAGTTGAACAGCCAGCTTACTGCACCCGACTCATACTGTGGTGGCATTATTGCGCCAGACGCGAGATTACGTTCAAATTCAGTCGGGTACATTTCGTTCTGACCAAAAGGTCGTGGAACTGCGGCCCCCTGACCGAACCAGAACTGAATGGTGTTATCCAATAAGGCCTGTGTTTCTGCGGGCATGCCTGCAGGATTGGCCGTAGGAGAGGCCTCTGAATAATAGGAAGGGAAGGAAAAGTTGGAGCTCGTCTCATGAGTGTCCGACAGAGGAGGCGTTGACACTCGAGGTTCAGGAGACGTCGAGTTTTCAGTTGCCAAGTTAGAACCGTATGCTTCGGCATCTTGAAAGGAGTGGGTATACGACGTATCCTGGGACGTGCTTTCCTCATCAGCATCTCTCTTAACGTTATTCCTCAACAAAAACGCTGGGACGCCCCAGTCGATGAGCACCTGGACAACTTCATCATCCGAAGTTTTGGAAAGGAGCTTCTCGAGGTGTTTGCGTTGTTCTGCAAAGTGGGCTTGGGGGAAATCATCGGAGATAATCACTCTGGAATATCCCAAAAAGAACCGTGGTGGGCCCCACTTCTTGATCCCCTGCCCGATCTCCCTTTCCGAGACTTCATGCGTGAGGATGAGATCTTTTAGGCATTTTTCTCTGACGTGCATTCTGAGACGGCGCGGACGAGTGATCCTGGTAATCATCTTCAGCACATGTTGAAAAATTAGGGATAGGGTATGCTTACGCTATATGACAGTAAGGACAAGGTTTGGGATCGTAATCAGCCTTCTTGGGCTTCCGTGATGTACTTTGAGTCGGGTTAACCGCAGAGGACGAAACTGCAGGATTCTGTCGTTTATTGACGGTGTCGTTGTCGGAGGACACCCCCCTCTTTCTTTTTTTCACCCGCGTGTCTTCGGGTACGGGAGGCAACGAATCAGCAGATTCATTTTCTTGGTTC
>QGOA01010037.1:0-24170 GCA_003313075.1 Termitomyces sp. MG16
GTAAATATATAATATATTTACTACATTATTGTAAATAGACACTATTGCTATCTTATTTAAGGTAGCTTTTTAGTATCACATCCTTATAGGACTAGAATCAAAGACCAATTAGGTTCTTTCAGTATGACTAAAACTTTTACTACATTTCATTGATATTATACAAGCTCAAAAACCTATTTTTTCTTAGGGTAATAGAGAGTAATAGAGACATAGTAGATGATAGTCAGCCTTACTCATCTTTTGTGAATGATTGTACACCTTCTGGTTATCTTCTGGTGTTTATTCTGTATTATTATCATCTTTCTTCAGATTGTCATTATTCTCCTTGTCTCTTGTTCTTTTAATTAATTAATGCTTATAAATTCAAGTTAGAAACATTTGTCCCTTGATAAATAGATACCAAATTATAGATTTTCCTTGACCTATCTGGAACTTGGTTCAAACCAGGTTTAGATCTAAACCAATTCTTCTAGTTTAGTCCAGATTCTGATTGTAGTTCTCAGACTTAGAAAATGTCAAGGGACTCTGTCAGGGGACTCCTCATTTCTTCCTTCTTTCACTCCTTATTTCTTCTGCTCTCCTTTCATTCATTCTCTTATTTCTTCTGACATTATTTCATTTTACTATTTCTATTCTTTCAACACTATCTGTTAGTACTATTCTCAGCACTTGAGGTGCTCTGGTTCTTTAGCTACCATTCAGACAAGTGTGGGCTCTTCAGCACCACTTCCAGACTGCTTACATAAGCCAGAGTTTGCCAGAGTTTGCCCCTTATTTGTGCAATTGTTTGTGTAGGCAATTTTTGAGTTTTTAAGGTTTTGTTGTACTATACAGTTGTTTCCCATGCTTCAGAGGCCTCAGAAGTGTCCAACCTGGCATAGGGGATCCTTAGTCTTGTTCTCTTTGGATCTTCCTCTGCCAGGTGAGTAGTTATTATGATATTGTCAGTACATACTCTAATACACTTTGGATCTCCCTCTGCCAGCTGTGTGACTGAGCCACAGCCTCTAGAGGTTGCCCTTACAGACTCCTCATTTCTTTCCTTTTTCACTCCTTATTCCTTCATTCTCTCTTCATTCATTTTCTTATTTCCTTTGTCATTCTTTACTTTGCTGCTTCTATTCTTTCAACACTATCTATTAGTACTACTTTCAGCCTTTGAGGTGCTCTGGTTCTTTAGCCATCATTCAGACAAGTGTGGCCACTTCAACACTGCATAAAGGCTGCTTACATAAGCCAGAGTTTGCCAGAATTGTCCCTTATTTGTGCAATTGTTGATATTGTCAATTTTTGAGTTTTTAAGGTTTTGTTGTACTGTACAGTTGTTTCCCAGGCTTCAGAGGCCCCAGAAGCATGCAACCTGGCATAAGGAATCCTTAGACTTGTTCTCTTTGGATCTTCCTCTGCCAGCTGTGTGACTGAGCCATAGCCTCCAGAGGTTGCCCTTACAGAAAATATTCATATTCAAGTGCAAAAAAAAAGGTGGAGAACCAGACTGAATCAAACTTTGGCAATACTAGTACTAACCCTAAGTCTGGTAGGTGACTGAGGGTTTGATCTAGTATGAATCCATTATATACTACAAGTCTGTGTGAAAGGCTTGGAATCTTTGTTATTAGAGACAAAGGAACTGTCATATTTCAGCAAAGAATTACCTGTGGTGGTCCATCACACCCTCCAATACACTGTGGATGATATTGACTGAGGCTGCTTGGAGGAACCCTGCATGACCTGTCTATCAATTCTCACAATCAGATGATGAATTTAAAACAGTCTAATTTGAAAAATGATGCAAGACTAGGCTGCCTCAATACAGCCTGGTTTTAGCACCACTCAGCTGTGCATGGAACCTTATTTGGTTTACTCAGTGTCAAGCTGCAATTTTTTGCCTTCCATTTTGTTTCTTGGTCTTGAATTATGTTTGTCTTGATTCATTTAAATGGTTTGAAGTGCAAAATCAAAGATGATTCGAATTCCAGATGTCAGTGTATATAAATACATATATATTTATGAAACATATTGCATATGTAATGACATACGTGGACAGTTATGAGATAAATTTCGGAACAAGAAAAGAAACATACGTCAGAATAATGAAACATAGTTAGTTCATCAGCCGAAGTTAAGACATCGTTTTCTTCAGCATGGTTTTGGAACATGGCAGAAGGTCATTTAATGGGAAATCGATAATTCCAGGCTTCTTTAAGGCTCTATATCTGAACACGATGTGTCTGCCGGCTCCTCCATACGTGGGATCAACCCGAAGTTCGGAATATACCTGAGGCAATGGGAGATCGTTGTTCCACATTTGACAGCTTCACGACTTCGCGCGGCAGCACTCTTGAGTCCTTGGCCTTAAGCTTTGAATTCTAACTTTCGGAAAGAGAGAAAGCGACATATCGATTGTCACAACACTCTTTTTTCCTATGGTCAGCACAAAAAGGTACACACAATTTCGTACCCAATCCCCCCAAGTGAAACATTTCAGTAATCAATGTATCCTTTTGGATTCCTTAGAAAAAGATTGGAAAAAATCTACAGAAAATTTCTAGAAACCCAAAAATGGAGATGTCGGACCCCCGGGACTTCGAAACGTCCGGACGATGAAACATGTGTTCCCCATAGAGGTCTAGAACAAAAGTTCTTGATGCGATTGTAATTATGCACATGGAAACATTTCCAAGCGGTAATAGCATGTACACGCTATCCGACCATACAGTGAATAAAGACACGACCATATCCCAGTCCCCGATGATCGTGCCAATTACGCTGATGCGAACATGGTGATCATAACCCTTCTGGACAGTCAGGAGGATAGCCTGAGGATGGCAGACTATCACATATGTCAAGGTTTCGGAACTCTAGAAGTCAAGTATCATACATAGATCAGCAGATACTATTTATCATCTTACTACGAAGAGGCTGATAACACCTTGGGCTTGGAAATAGTGACCTCATACCACTGCATACCATTTAATAACACTGAAGATCGACTGGCCTCCGGGACAAATATGCAGGACTGGTACGAAACTGTAATGTTCGTGTGTCCTAACTTTGAACAAAGGATGGACAACCATGAGACCCATAATGAAGGATCACTTGTGATATTCCGTACCTTTCTCTGTACGGCCTTTAGAGACCATCTTGTCAACTGCCGTTATCCACCATGTGCTCTTTGGCGGAGCCTTCTGGCCGCCTTGCGAACAGGCTTTGGTTCGACCATTAAAAGCTCAAAATACTACTGCTTTTCTTCCGCACATTTTCTGACACCTCACACCAATGCGCTCTTCCATTTTCGTCATCCTTGCTTGTGTGTCGGCTTTACCTTTCGCTTCAACCTTGCCTTCGGAGAACAAAAGTGGTCGGTGGAGATTTTCTACTCGTATGAGTTACATTTTGACGATTTGGATGATAGGTGTTGTTTGTGAGGGACAGGTCACAGAATCACAACGTTTCATTGGCAAAGATCGCAATGTCAAGCTTGAGATTGTGACATGTCCTGAAGTAACGCCTTTGAAACGCGAAGTTCTGGAAGCACGCCAAACGAATCTATGTGCTACAACATGTAAGAATGTTCCTATATCTCATTATCATTACCTTGAACTTCGAGGAATGGCATTAGGCAATACAAATTGCTTTTTACCAGCAGGAGGCGGCCCTGATCCAAACCAATGTCATATCATCGCTGATGCCCTACGATTTGAAAGCCAGAACACGGGTATGTGAAACAACGTCAAATGTCCAGCCTCGTAGAGGTAACTGATTAATTGTGATACTAGGTGCCATTTTCCCCGTCGGCACCGGGGTACGTAGAGTCCTTTAAATAAGCAATACCGTCACTGAGTAGGAAACAACCTCTATTTCAGACAAACAACACTGTGGTTATGACATTCCAGAGTTGCTTGTCTTTCTTTGTCAATCAAGACACTGGACCCGTGGACTTTTGCCGCACGAACTGGGTGAGTACTCGTTCGCTTGTCGGGAACTCCTCGTAATACAAGTGTTAATTAGGCCGACACTCTGGACAACCTTGCTTTCAACTGTCAGGCCACACAAAACGCTCACGGCGGCAATTGTGTTGCAACTGATCAAACTTACTTTATCCAGTGAGATATCAATGCTTGACTTCTGATGCCTAGTTTGACTTTTTCATGACAGGGTACAATCTGTAGACAGTTGAACGGAATCTATTATCACAGTACGAAGATCCCGTTTTCTTGATGGTCCAATTTGATGCCTCTATGTTGTAATCTTCGAGGATTTTACCTACAGAAGTCGGGCTACGTACTCATTGATTTGTTTAATCACACAAGGAAGAATCAATATCTTTTTGTACCAGCACTGTTAAGCAAGCCAATTGTTTTGGGTTTGTTTCCAGAGGAAAAGTATAGGATGAGCCTCAAGTGGTCTTTGTTAACCAAGTTCGATTGAGGAACCAACCTGTAAAGCTTCTACCGGCAAACGGATCTATCTAGACGTGAAGGTTGCCGCATTAGATGACAGTAACACACTGATCGGGGACTTCAGATAAACCATCGAGGTTAACTTCAATGTCAGGTATGAATGTCATAACATATGTGCCAGAGAGGAAATCAAAGGTGTTGGCTGTTCCCTGAGCTGCTTCCAGCTCACACTGGGCACACCCTTTGTCACTAGGGAAAGCACACAGATTACCCAGCACCCTGTCAGAAGATGAGGAGACAGACAAGGAAGAGATTCCTCAGCAGTGCAAGCTGCAACTGGCCAGGAACAAGAAGTGCTAGGCCAAACACAAGGCTGCTGAGGAGCAAATGGCCAGGCTACTTGCTGACCTGGGCAAGCAAGCCACTGGGAGGATTTCCAATTATTAGGAGGTGATATTCCTCCCACTAATGTGGAGAGATCAAATCCATTCTTCAGTGGTGGCCTAGACTGTTGGAATTATGTTATTCAACCACCACACATATGCTAAGTAGCCGGCCACTGTTGAACCCTTCACACTAATCACACATGCTTTGTCTGGCCACCAGGGCCAAAGAGCATTGTTTGTATTTTGTATAAAAGACTCACCACGTAGGCAGCACCCTCAGTCAATTATAGAAAGACTGAGGATGTGTACCTATAAACATCTAAACTATTACTTACAACTCACTGTACACTTAGATTGACTTATACGTCTGATCTTAGGTACAGTGCAATAAATATAGTCAATTATAGAAAGACTGAGGATTGACTTATACGTCTGATCTTAGGTGCAGTCTGTTCATCACACTGTTAGATTTCTAACATAGACTGCCACTTCTATTACTCACCTGGGGCCAACAAGGTTTGGGTGGGTGACCATGCAGTCTATGCCTGAGACTATGAACAATTCCATCATGAACATTATAATGATGGGACATGCCACCTAACCAAAATCATATTCAAAGGGTTTCCATGCAACCCCTACAAGTTGTGCCACCTATACCAGACTATGCACAATGAACATCAATCACAGTACACACATATTGATGTGTATCACCTGCTTCAAGAATTCAAGCAGGTAAGCTACAATTCCATGCCAGATCTTCAGGACTGTCAGGGGACTCCTCATTTCTTCCTTTTCTCACTCCTTATCTCTTCACTCTCCCTTCATTCATTCTCTTATTTCTTCTGACATTATTTCATTTTACTGTTTCTATTCTTTCAACACTATCTGTTAGTACTACTCTCAGCCCTTGAGATGCTCTGGTTCTTTAGCTACCATTCAGACAAGTGTGGGCCCTTCAGCACTGTTACGGATACTATCCTGTTTGGGTCAGTTTTACTACGTGGTCACATGATTAGAACTTAGAAGCATACTCGAGCGACACATCATCCTCAGTTGTTTACTGTCATCACGACGTTACACTGAGGATGTGAGTATTTCTATTACTACATATCAGTTTGTTTCTAATAGGGAATAGTCTCTTGACTATTTACTAGGTATGAAAAATATAGTTGTTTACTGTCATCACAACGTTACACTGAGGATTCTCTTGACTATTTACTAGTTGTATTGTGGGTTCTAGAGTCTGGCTTAATAGGTTATGGGCTTCCCTCTCTAGGGTTGCTAGTACTCCGAGTTCCTACCATACGTCACCAGGCCTTATCGTTGGCATTTCTTAGTCTTGTTACTTAGGTCCTCGTCACTCTGGTCTGTTGCGTTGACCTCGTCTTTTCCTTGGGTCGACACCATGTCCGATCCTTTCACCCAGCATACTCAATCGGGTTATCCTGTTCCTGCGCCGGGGGACCCCTTGCGGTGGCCTTTTTCGATGGGTGTCCCACCCCAATCCGAATCTTTTTCTTGTGATTTACCTCCGCATTTCTCGTCCTCGTCCTCTTCTACAGCCTTTTCTCACATTCCATCGCGTCCTTTTAAGCGTGCACATTACAATAGACCGCATATACCTTCTTCACTTGCAAATTCTTTCGTTCCTCATGCTTTTGGTACACCTACTCCCGTCTCGTCTACTGTTCCTCCCAATTTCCCGAATTCTTTGCATATTCCCACACCTGTTCGTCCAAATAGACCCCAATTTCACAATCTCGCTTCAAACTTTCCTTTGAACCAACAACAATATCATCGTCCTTCATCAGCTCCTGCTCCGTATTTTTCTCCTTCTCAATCCACACCTCTTCCGCCTCACCCGGATGTGGTTCCCCTATTTCATCCTCCTTCTCCTGTGGATGTTCCCCGTTTTACTCCGCCTTCACCTGCCCCATTTTGTTCTGTACCTTTGTCTCGTCCTCCCTCTGTTTTTCTCTCTGTTCCTTCCCCTGCCCCTGGCGTTCCACATGTGGTGCCGCAGGTTCCTTCCCCTCAACCTCCTCCTGTGGATGGTCCTCCTACCCCTTTCATATTACCTTATTCTTGGTATCCGTACCCTTGTTACTATCCACCTTTTCCTCCTTCTGCACATTTGTTCCCTTTTTCTGCTTCTCCTCCTGTTGCTCCGTCCCCACACTTTTCTTCCTCTGCTCCTGTTGAGCCCCTTTCAGATTCTAAGCTTCCCCCCCTTTCCACCATTCCCCGTTTTAATTCTTCTGCGGATTGGGGCTTGTGGATCAATCCTGTGATGGCCCTGATTGATCATATGGGATTGAACAGTCATATTTGTCCTATTCCATCTCTAGGATCTCCCTATGATCCTACCTGCAAGGTTGTGGTCGCTCCAGCCCCCCCTCCTCACCTTACTCAGGATGCTTCTCATGCATATGAGATCTTTTGGAAAAATGATAACGTTTGCACATACATTATCTTGGGCAAGTTATCAGCGGAGATTTTCAATTCTCTTCCCCCTGTTCGAGGGGGTCCTCACAATCTTCCCATTCGTACTGCACGTGATCTTCTTGATTTCCTTTGGAAGCATTTCAGCGTTGGCAGTGCTGCCTCAGCACAGCGAATCAAGGACTCAGTATTTCATCTTCATTGTGCACCCAATGCCATTCCTTCTTATGTCCAGGCTTGGCGCATTGCCGTTAATCAATTATCTCAAACGGCATGGGACTTCACACCATACGAGAGGATCCAGAAATTTATGGATGGTATTCCAGATCATCGTGCCTTCACCTTTTTACGTGAAGAAGTTCGTCGCTCCTGGACAAACAATCCTGAGGGCACTTTCGATTTTTTCACCCTGGCCGACACCATTCTTGACACCGATGTTGATGTTCGCCGATGACTTCAGTCATCTGTTTCTCACCACAACAAGACATCGGCTCCTTCGGCTCCTCGTCCTTCTCCTTCAAATACCTCTACCTCCCAACACCCCAACACTTCTGATCCTGGCTCTTCTCAGCGCGTTTCTTCTTCTGAGGCCCCTCGGGACTTACATATTCAGCCACATGCACATGTAGCTATTTCCGACTCATTGCCTGACAACTCCTCATCCACTGTCCCCATCGTTCCCGACGGTACTGACACACCCGATGTTCTACCTGTTGTGATCGATGACGACAACAATGATATGGCTTTTCACCTGTATGATCTACCTGATGGGTCAGCTCCACCACCATTTCATGCGTTTGTGAGCTCAACTGATCCTGTTGCGTTGGCATCGATCTCTTCTCGTTACAATTCTATCCTTGATTCGGGTTGTACAACCCACATCATTCGTGATAAGCGCTGTTTTTGGACCTACAATGAGGATTTGGCGGTACCAGTAGGCACTGCCAATTGTGGTCGACTCAACACATTAGCCCGGGGAGAAGTTTGTTTTCATGTGATCATTGATGGCAAACCTGTTGTGCTGATACTGTCCGATTGTCTCCATGCTCCCGATGTTCCCATCAACCTTCTCTCTGTCGGTTCTATGACTGAACGTGACCTAGAACTGTGCTTTGAAAAGGAAGCGATGACCATTTATTTTCCGGAATACTCCCAACTTCGTGGGAAGTCTTTACAGGCGATGGTTTTGAATCGTTTATCATTCCTTCATTGTGACTTTATTCTTCCTGGGTTTTCCGGCACTACTTCATTTCCTGCAATTCCTTTTTCGTCTCTGAATTTTCCCAAGATTCCGATTACCCCCAGTCTATGGCATTGGCGATTGGGCCACCCTGCTCGAGACACTACGCGGATTACGCTGACTAAGGGCTGCACAATTGGGGTTGATTTCAAGGGATCTTTTCACGACGACCACTGCATCCCATGTATAATTGGTAAACAACCTGCTCGGCTGTATGACAATTTTCAGCACCGTGCTTCTAGTGTTTGTGAGCTCGTGCACATGGATTCGTGTGGGCCTTTCCCGACTCAGTTTGCAAACGGACATTCATCTTATTTCCACTCAATTCTCGATGACTATTCGAATTTTGGAAGCACTGCATTATTATCGAAAAAGGATCACACGTGTAAGCACTTCAAGGATTTTCAGGCTCGTCTTGAACTCAAATCTGGCAACAAAATCATCAATGTCCGTTGTGATGGCGCGAAGGAGTTTGTTGAGGGTAAATTGAAGAACCACCTGGATGAAAAAGGAATCACCATCCAGTCGACGGCAGCGTATGCCCATCAGCAGAATGGGAAAGCAGAGCGGTACATCCGCACTCTAGAGGATACGGCACAAACTCTCATGGCTGAGGCGGGTCTACCTATTTTCTTTCTAGGCGATGCTATCCTAACGGCGCAATATCCGTGAAATCGTTTGCCTATGTCGACACTACCTGATTTTACAACTCCGTACAAAATCATTGAGGGCCACAAGCCTGACCTTTCCCATCTTCGGGTATGGGGTTGTCAGTGTTTTGTCCTTTTTCCGAAAGAAACACATCGAAAAGGGAGTACAAGGCATTTTGAAGCTGTCTTTGTTGGATATGAAGAAAATCAAGTTGGATGGCACGTTCGAGATATGAATGGACAATATTTCTTCTCGTGCGACGTTGTGTTCAACAAAAATGTGAGAGGCAAATTGCAACCCACGAACGCTTCATCTGCGACACAGATTTCTCAACCACAATCCCCTGTTTTTCAAATCAACTCTCCTGATCCACAATCAATCACATCGAATTCACAATCACCCAAACGTTTATCCTCTCCCTTACATTCATCCATTCCAATCAATACAGTCACCACCTCCCGTCCCCGTCGGAATATTATAATGACTGATGCAGGTCAAGCGTTTTTTGAAGATATGCACAAGAAAAATGAACGCCTCATTAAGCTTCGTGCAGATCAACAAGCGCGGCTCAAACCACATCAAGGTCTCTCCGCTATACTAGATCTCAATGCTTTCCAAGATCTCGTTCAATTCTCTACATCTTCGAGAGAACTGGTCCATATTGAGTCTGCAGTTGTCAATGATTACCGAATATATGCACTTTCCGGCTCTGATACGCCTAAATTAAAAACCGACAAATCCTTTGATCTCAATAAACCTCCGAATAGCTACTATGAAGCACTCAACCGGCCGGATGCGTCTGTCTGGCAGGCTGCGATGGAGAGAGAGATAGCCAGTCTCAATCAACAGAAGGTCTTTATGCCTGCTGACTTACCTCCGGGTCGTAAGGCCATAGGAGTCCGATGGGTTTATGCTTTTAAGCTTAATGCCGATGGATCAATAATCAGAGGAATGGAGAAGGCTCGCTTAGTAGCCCAGGGTTTCAGCCAATGACCTGAAGATTACGGTACAACATACGCACCGGTTGCCAAGATGACTAGCATCAGGATTATGTTGGCTTATGCGGCTATGTACGATCTAGAACTTTTTACGTTTGACGTCAAGACCGCGTTCCTAAACGCACCACTCTCACAAGAAATATATTGTAAGCAGATTCCCTGGTTTCCAAATGCTGAACCATCAAAAGTGAATCGAGTTCTACGTGCACTGTATGGACTCAAACAAGCCTCGCACGAATGGTACGAGGTGATCCGGGAAGAACTCGAATCATACGGCCTTACTAGATGCGGCGTTGATCATGCAGTCTTTTACGGTCGTTTTTCTACACCACCCGATGCTTCTATACCACCTCCAAAAGATGGCCAAGACCTCTTTATTATTATATGTCTTCACGTTGACAATGGGCTAAATGCTACGAATTCGAAGGAACTCTATGATTGGATATTGCAACGCATGAGACAACGGTTCAAAGTCAAGGATTCTGGCACGACGGATCTGTACCTTGGCATACGCATTGATCGGGATCGCTCCCAAAAGAAGTTGTGGATATCGCAGAAGGGATATATCATTGATCTTCTAACGACCTATCGGTTACTGGATGCCACCCCGTTATCGTTACCAATTGCAGGAAGGATTGAGGACCTACCAGAACCACCACCAAACGCTTTGCCAGAAATAAGTGACGATGATATCAAGATCCACTTTCAACGACTTGTCGGATCAATCCTATATCTTAGCTTGTGCACTCGACTGGACCTAGCTTTCACAGCAATGTCTTTGGGTCAATATAATTCCAACCCTACTCGAAAACATTTACTGGCAGTGAAACGAGTTCTTCGATACCTCTCCGGCACTAAAAACTTTGCAATCGTATACAATTTCTCCAAAACGCTGTCCAACCCCCTGGTACGGATGATTTTCCCATCAGATTTTGGTGCAGTCAACGCCGATTGGGCTTCTGATCCCAGGAATCGTCGTAGTGTATCGGGCTACGCTTTTTTCATTTACTCAAGTCTCATTTCCTGGTCTTCCGTTAAACAGCGAACGGTTGCTCTCTCATCGACGGAAGCTGAATATATGTTGGTTGCTCATGCGATGCGGGAAGCCTTAGCCATCCGATATTTCATGACATCCTTAGACCTTCTGATACCACGTCCTTTCCCAATCTTCTGCGATAATAAGGGTGCATTGGATATTGCGAATTCCGATTCCACTGGTACACGCTCGAAACATATCGACATTTGTTACCATTTTATCAGGCAACACCTTAAGACTGGTTCTTTCGTCATGTCTTGGGTACCAACCTCCGATATGGTCGCTGATATCTTCACAAAACCGTTGGGAAAAGAATCTCACTATAAATTTGTAAAGGCTCTGGGTATCGTCTCTTTACCTTAATTTCTTTGTTTTCCCGATTCCTAATTTTTCTTTTCATAACCACTTCGTCACTGATGGGGTTGTGTTACAGATACTATCCTGTTTGGGTCAGTTTTACTACGTGGTCACATGATTAGAACTTGGAAGCATACTCGAGCAACACATCATCCTCAGTTGTTTACTGTCATCACGACGTTACACTGAGGATGTGAGTATTTCTATTACTATGTATCAGTTTGTTTCTAATAGGGAATAGTCTCTTGACTATTTACTAGGTATGAAAAATATAGTTGTTTACTGTCATCACGACGTTACACTGAGGATTCTCTTGACTATTTACTAGTTGTATTGTGGGTTCTAGAGTCTGGCTTAATAAGCACCACTTCCAGACTGCTTATATAAGCCAGAGTTTGCCTTTCTGACTTCTAAAGTCCGGAGTTTTCTTGCCTTGTTTGCACAGTTGTTTGGTTAGTCAATTTTCGAGTTTTTAAGGTTTTGTTGTACTGTACAGTTGTTTCCCATGCTTCAGAAGCCCCAGAAGCATCCAACCTGGCATAGGGAATCCCTAGACTTGTTCTCTTTAGATCTCCCTCTGCCAGGTGAGTAGTTATTATAATATTGTCAGTACACACTCTAATACACTTTGGATCTCCCTCTGCCAGCTGTGTGACTGAGCCACAGCCTCTAGAGGTCGCCCTTACAAGGACCATATCATATGCATGGTCCTTACAGATTTGTAATACAAGGTGATCACACCACCACTTAGCCTTTCCTCCAAGGAGATGTTGATTAATGGTCCTGCCTGTTCTCACTGATAGGGCTGCCATGCTTGGGCTGAGAAATAATATATTCTAGCTTGGTTGAGCAAAGGTATCTCCAATCAGTCCACTGGAGCCTGCTGTTATTCAATACTATTGCTCAATTCTCAAGATCACAGTGATCACTGAATTCAAAGAATAAAGACTGTATCTTAACAATGCATGAGTAGTTACAGAGGGCAACTGATACAAAGTACTGGTCTATTGCTGATGTCTGGTGGGTGTGTAGGTGTCTGTGTGTTGTAACAAGGGTTATTATCTTGGAAGACTCTCTGGTCTTTGTGAGTGCACTCTGGCAACTTGGTGTTTTTACAAGTACTGGGCCACTACTTAGCTGCAATTTTATTAACTGGCATGTTCTTAGTGACACTGCAGCCTTATTTACTACCCCAAAACTCTGGCTGGCCCTTGGCTGTGCTCCAATCAGCATGCTCTGGCCCTGCCAAGGCCCTAGTTGTCCAATTCTGAGCCTGATTTGCAAATCTTGTGTTTTTGGCTTAGTGATCTATATCCCAACTCCAAGCAAAAATGTTTTCTGGCATACTGGTTCACATAGTGTGCTTGTCAGGTTGGTGAGTGGCTCTGGTGTTCTTGGACAGCTCTGATTTTGCCACTGGCATGATGCGGTCCCAGTAGTCCTCAGAAGATAAAAAGTGGCACCCTGTCACATTTTACTCCAAGAGTCTCAATGCTGTGGAAAGGAAATATGAGGTTCATGACAAAGGAATGCTCACAATTATCTGATCTTTCATCTGATCCTTGGAGGAGGGGCACTATTTCCTGGATGTACAGTTGTTTCCCATGCTTCAGAGGCCCCAGAAGCATCCAACCTGACATAGGGAATCTCTAGACTTGTTCTCTTTGGATCTCCCTCTGCCAGCTGTGTGACTGAGCCACAGCCTCTAGAGATTGCCCTTACACCTGCAGGAAACTTAAATCTGACTTCAAGGAAGTCATCCACCAGTCAAGTGAGGTGGTCATGCATATGATCTATATGGATCTGTACTGCCTCATTTATTCCAGATGTGCTTTCATGCAGATTATAAGAGGCAGGCATAGAAAATGCCTATTGGCCGCAAAACAAATATTTATTAGCTGGTCTTTCCAGCTGTGGTATAGGCAGTTGCCTTACCTCACAGTCTGTTGGTGGTACACCAGACTGTTGGCTACCATTACAACAATTACTATTGTCTCAATTGTTATTTCTCTTGTTACAACCTCTACTATTGTTACTGCAATGATTCTGCTCTTTCCTATTGTATTAATCACTACTACCATCACTACCCTCTGAATCTCTGTCCAGTTCAGCAGTTTGAGCAGCAAACTGTCACTGCATCTCATTGACAGGCATCATGCCTTCCTCCCCTTCAAGCACTATACCCTAGTCATCAATTAACAACTCACCATGATCATGCAGATCCTGGTTGCACATCCTCTGATAATTTACATGCTCATTTCGATTGTTCATCAGATGGACGTGTCGTACTATGCGTCATGGTCACATTTGTTCCTCAAGAATGTAGATCTCATTCATCTCTTCCTTGCTTTTGAGGTGTCTTAACCTCCTGAAACAATTGGCACTTCTGGCTCTGCCAGAATAGTTGTCACAGTCTCTACCTCAGATAATGCCTGTTGAGGCACTCCGCTCACATTTCATTGACAATTTGCAGCATTCTGACACCTAATATAGTCTTGCTGTAACTCATTTGCCTAATGAGGCATGTTCAACAAGTCCATTGCATCTGCAATTGATAGTGCTCATTGGTGCACACTCATTTTGCATTCTACTGAGTTGGCCAGCATGAACATTGAGACTGCTGATCCTTGAGCTGCCTTGCACTTGAGATACTCAACAACTTTGAGTTTGAAGATGCATACAAATAATTTGATATATTTCCTCAGATCTGCCTGAGGTACATCATGGCTCCTAGCAGCCAATAACTGTAAATGCTTCACTATGTAAAGCTGCAGATGCTTTTGCATTGATTTCTTGGAGACCAATAGATATCAGTTCAACACCAGTTGTAACTAGATAGACAAGGTCAAATGTGACCTCTTACTCTCCTTATTATCTGAGGAGTCTAGTTCAGATTCTAAATCCAGAACTTTTCTGAGGCCCTTGTGCCTCACCTGTAGCTGTTTGCCAACCCCTCCACACAACTCCTAGTCTTTAGGCACCAAAGGCACCTTCTTCAGCTGCACAATGTTGTTGTCCTCAATACTGACCTTTATTGCCAGTCCTTGGCTGCCACCCATATGTTGTCAACAATGACTGTTCTGGTCTAGCAGCAGTGTCCACCACAAACTTCAAGTGCCACTCAGTTGGAGCAGTCCAAAACAGAGTGCTGTGTGCAAAAGCACTAACTTGCACCAGCTCTGAATACTGAGTGAGGTCCTGTAAGGGCAACCTCTGGAGACTGTGGCTTAGTCACACAGCTGGCAGAGGGAGATCCAAAGAAAACAAGTCTAGGGATTTCCTATGCCAGGTTGGACACTTGTGGGGCCTCTAAAGCATGGGAAACAACTGTACAGTACAACAAAACCTTAAAAACTCAAAAATTGCCTACACAAACAATTGCACAAATAAAGGGCAAACTCTGGAAAACTCTGGCTTATGTAAGTGGTCTGGAAGTGGTGCTGAAGGGCCCACACTTGTCTGAATGGTAGCTAAAAAACCAGAGCACCTCAAGTGCTGAGAATAGTACTAACAGATAGTGTTGAAAGAATAGAAACAGTAAAATAAGATAATGTCAAAGAAATAAGAGAATGAATGAAAGGAGAGTGAAGAGATAAGGAGTGAAAGAAGAAAGAAATGAGGAGTCTCCTGACAAGAACCTTCTTGTGTGGATCACACAGTGCTAAATCAGACCGCTATATTGGATTTGACTAGTACTAAAGTGAATACAAGATGTTGTCTTATATAATACTCTAATGTCTGGTAACAGCATTGTTGACACTTGTAACTAGTGTGACAATCCATTACACATTCTCTTCCCTCCTCAACAGATTCTGCCTGCAGCACTCCCTGTACCTTCTACAGTGCCATCAGGGCCTACTTCCCCTTTGATGAGGCCTCTTTCCTCTTCTTCCTGTCCACTTTCTCCAGATAAGGCTCAGTAGCATCAAGCTGCTAAGCAGCCAGCCTTTGTACTGGCCTCTCAGCTCTCTCTGGGTATCACAAAGGAATGTATGTGCTCAGGGTCCTTTCAAGGACCTTTTCTTTCCTTACATTGTATATCATCATTTTCATGCCTTTTCATGCCTGTGCAGGCCTCTACTCCTGCTTCTCAATCTCCTCCTCTGGTCCACTTACATACTCCTGCACTTTTCCTTTAGCCCTCTTCTGGCAGAGCACTACAGCCATCATCTACTGACATGGTACACCCATTAGGCATAGATACATCCACCCTCTTATATGCTCCCTCCAGTGATGCATTTCTTCAGCCACCTTCCAGTGGAGGGTACATTCCTCATTTCACACTCACTCCAGGTGGCACCTGCAACCTCCCTTCAGGAGAATCCATTACCATCTCATGTGCAGACCTCATGGACCTCCTTCAGAGGTCTGGCTCTGGCATTGCACATTCCATTCTGCCTACTACTTCTCAGCCTCCCTCCATTCCACCTCTTCTGCTGGCAACCCATTACACTTGCCACCCCTGTTGTGGAAACTCTTCATCTGTCAGGATCCTCTGCTACAATCACGACTACCCTTGGCCCCTCCAGCACTTTTTCCACTGCCCTTCTCCTCTTCACCAATGCCTCCAGTCAGCCTCTCCTTGCCACACCTCCAACAAGTATGATGGAACTTGATCCAAACATTATGTTTATCCTGCTACATGTTCAATGTGTTTTTAATGCCAGGTGGACTACCTCTGTTCTCTTGAATGCACTCACTACAACATCCTGTCACCATGCTCTCACCACCACAAGTTGTCAGGGAGATTCTTCCTTATCCCTCACATTCTCTGGCAAGCTTCAGGTGTCCAATGCCAAGTTCAATCTCAGCAAGGAATGACACCTCACCACATTTGAATTTATGCAGGCATTTATGACCCTCATCTGTGTGATTTGTAACTGCCTCAAGGCTGGTCCAGAAGGCCTCATTAGCAGTCCTACTGCACAGGCTATCACAGATTCATTTCAAATCCACTATGAGCACATTCAATGCCAACAGGATTTCAGTGATAACTTTCAAGTATATTTAGCCTATGACATTTTTCTCCATCATGCCTATCTTCAGGCACAAGGTAACCTATGCATAGAAGAAATTCAATGATCACATGCAGGATTGGATTCATTGTTCCATGGGACTTCAGTCCAACCTTCTCTTCAGTGATATAGCCCCTGCCTCTACCCCTACCATTGCAACAGCAGCTACTTCTACTCAATCCTTTTACAAGGCAGAAACAATGTCATCTAATAACTACCAGAGTTTGGCATCCTCCTAGGGCTCCAAGCATTGTCCATACAGCACAAGCAGTCAATTAAGTGGAAAGTCCACCTGCTGCATAGTCTGCAGTGAATCTGACCACCATTTTGCCTCCTGTATATGCACTGGCCACATCTTACATAAAACCAGTGATTGATTTGCTGACATGGAAGGTGTCACCTACTGTTTTGCATTCAACAGCCCTAACCCATGCTCCACCTCCCAATGCCCCCATCACCACTCCTGCTCCTTATGTGGAGGCAGCCAACACTCTGCATAGAACTGCACTTCTCAATAAATCCTTCTCCATTTCTACTTCTCTCATTGTCAAACACTGGGCATCTACACTGTGCAAAACTAATGTGCATGATCACTTCTCCTACATTTTAAATGGTCTCTACTGTGGTTTCTCTTTGGGTCTTGAAGACTTTACCTTAAACTCTGCATCTCACCACCTAATCATTACCACAATTCCTCTCATCATACATTTGTACTAGAAAAGTATAATAAAGAATGCCTCCTGGGCTGTGTCTCTGAAGAATTTGATCCTACAGTAGCAGAACATCTTTTCAGTCATTATTGGACAGCTCTGCTCAATGTCATTGAGCATACCTCCAGCAAAATGTGCATTGCCATTGACTATTCCTACCCTCGAAACAATCCATTAATTTTCTCAGTAAATGCTCACATAGACACCAAGTGTTTTCAATGTGATTGGGGCACCTTTTCAGCATGCTAGCTCCTTGTAGCTGATGCTCCACCCAACACACAGGTGGCAGTCTTCAACATAGAATCAGCCTTTCAGATCATACCTATAAGACCACAAGAAAGATTATTTACAGCATTATGCATTGATGACAAAGTGACATTTGACCACAGACTCAACTTTGGAATATCTCCAGCTCCTGGTATATTTGGTTCTGTAGCAGACACTATAGTTTACATTTTCCAAGCTAAGAGAATCAAAAACCTTCTGAAGTGGGTTGACAACTTTATCTTCTTCAGATATCCACACTTTCACAAGGATGGCTTGCTCTACTATGCCTACTCCAAAGATCTTATTTGGTCTACTGGTAAGAATTTGGGTTGGCCTTGCACATCTAAAAAATTCATTCCTTTTGCTTCTACCTTTATGTATATAGGCTTCAAATAGTTTATCAAAAACAAGACTGTATCCTTACCAACTCTCAAATGTAACAAATATTGTAGTAAACTCTCCTCCTAGACACTCAGTGTCAGGTTCTGCTGACAATGGAGGCTTCCAATGGCAAGCAGGTCTTTACTAGGTGGACTCAAAGTCTACAGAATATCTCTGGGTAATGGAGGGGCAAGTTCCAGAGTTTTGGGTGAGGTGCAAGGGTGCTCTGGGGAGTACATGGAGTGCCAGAGTTTGAGGGTATGGTGGAGCAGGATCCCAGGCTAAGTCCAGAATATGGCAAAGAAGGGAACAGAGCCAGTTAAGGCAAAGAGAGAATTAGAGAAGTGATTGGGAAAGAGACTAAGACCAGGAGATTGAGACTGAGATTGAGAGATTTGAGAGAGCAAGAAAATAGATTGGGCAAGTAATATGAGATAGACAAAGGAGTATAGAGGCAAAAGTTATAGCAATATCAAGACTACTGTACCAGATGCTAGCTACAGGTTAAATACCTGCTATGGGTAAGGTTCAGGTTGTCCAGGTGAGCTCTGGAGTTGTACTCCATGTGGCCAGTCCTGTGCAGTGTATAGTCCAGGTATAGGTGTGGTGCCAGGAAGATTGGTCAGGGCCCATTGGCTAGGTGGCCTGGCTGTGAGTCCTGTGCAGTGTATAGTCCAGGTATAGATGTGGTGCCTGGGAGGGTCAGTTGGGGCCTGTCAACTGGGTGGGGTCACGTATTGAGGTTGTCTGGAGGGGTTTGGAGCTGAAAGGCAGGCACTGGGGGCATTGAAGTGGTGTGTCAGGGTTTGCTAGGGTGTTGGTCATGTGCTGGTCATGACACTCAGAGCCTTTGTGAGCTTTCAAATAACAGAGTCTATTATTGGCACTCTCAATCATGTAACACTTGTTGTACCAGCAGGGCATTTCCACCTTCCCAGCTTATATAAATTCTAAGCTGCGTTTCCTACAAACTTTCCACCATGGGCTAAACACTGAATTACACCAGCTGTTATGTCAGACATACATTGGTGAAATGATACATTGATTTTGGAATGTTTACTCAAGATTTATCAACTCCCTGCACCACTTGATATTACACTGCACATTGACACCTCCACTTTTTGGGGCATGAGTCTAAATCTGAATAGGAAGTGACTTGCCTGAAGCTATTACTGAGATAGAAAATGACTAAACAAAATATTGGCTAGGCAGAGATGGTAGCAATTGAATAACCAGTGTGAACACTCATTACATCAAAATTTCATGACTGTCATATCATTATTCACTCTGACAACATGAGATGTGTAGGAGCCTTATAAGCAGGACATTCAAGGAATTCAGAATCACTCTCTGTGGATCACTACATCATGTTATCCAATAGCAGAAAATCTAGCAAATACCTCATCTCATAGCATTTTTCCTCCTCAAAGACTTCTTTACCCATTTCCCACTTCAATTCCAGCATACATAAAAGCTCTTGTCACACCAAGTGTTGCCTATTCCAATCTTCTTACAGACAAATAGTTCTTTTTACTACATTTTACAGCATACAATACCTAAAGTGTTAGTCCATGACAATCTTTCCTTACAGTTTTCATAATTTAATATCTCCTTTGTGTGTCATGAAAGTGCACAGTTGTTTGGTTAGTCAATTTTCGAGTTTTTAAGGTTGTGTTGTACTGTACAGTTGTTTCCCATGCTTCAGAGGCCCCAGAAGCATCCAACCTGGCATAGGGAATCCCTAGACATGTTCTCTTTGGATCTTCCTCTGCCAGGTGAGTAGTTATTATGATATTGTCAGTACATACTCTAATACACTTTGGATCTCCCTCTGCCAGCTGTGTGACTGAGCCACAGCCTCTAGAAGTTGCCCTTATAACTCTTCAATCAAGCACTGACCACACTTGCTTCCATATTTGTCTCTGACCTCTTTTCCACATCTCTGCCCTACTCAATGCATCAAGTTTTGCCATTGATACAGACTCACACTCCTACAATCTCCCTATTGATTGGCAGGCACATTCAATAGATGTCCAGATTTTTTTCTTGTCCATTCAAACTAAAGCAATCTTCTGAGGTCAAAGCTGTCATTCAACATGCTTGAAAGGCTTCTACAAGGAGAATCCATGGTATAGCTGTCAGACAATTCATTGATTATTGCTACATCAATGTGATTCCCAACAAGACACTTCCTGCATCTGAGTCTCTTTTCTGTGACTTTGCTGCTTCTTTCTCAGGTTGTGTGGCTGGAAGGACAGTATTAGCCAAGTGTGATGCTATACATGCCTGGCATATCAAAAATGGCTACACATATTAAGGTGGCATACAGCTGGAATACATGATTAAAGAGATTGAGAATCAACATCCTTGGTCTTCTTTTCATCTAAAATGACCTCCTGTCTCCAGAGACATGTTATTATGTATTGAGAAATCAATGGACTTGTCCTTACTCTCTGATCACTGCATTATATTTGTTGCATTTGCTTGTTTCTGGAGTCAAATTTATCTAGGCAAAATTCTGCCCATCTCTAACTATAAATTCAACTCTTCTCTGTATCCAACATGGGGTGACCTTAAGCCCTCTATCACTTCCACTGGTTCTTGTGTATTACATTTTCCTAAAACAAAGATGGGCAGCAAAAGAGGCAAGAAAATTATTTTGACAAAGCAACACCATCTTGATCCTATCAACACTCTGATTCTACACTATATTGTGAACTACAATAGCAAGTCTCAAAACATTGCTTTATACTACACTATATTGAATTCTATTACAGTTCTTACATGCCAACTTTTTCTAGAACAACTCAATGCTATTCTTAGACAACACAATTTCTCTATTATTACTGGGCATTGTTTCAGAATCAGAGGTACGACATACCTCTTACTGGCTGGCATTCCTCCTAATATTGTCAAAATTCTCAGTAAATAGACTTACAATGCATTTTCTTTTGATACTGGAGACACTTAAAGATTATTGCTCTGCTCTACATTGAATTTTTAATGCCAATTCTTCATAAGGCAAGTTTCTTTTACCTACCACTTCCAAGGGGGTTATTGGCTCTATCAATGCATGCTAGTCTTTGATAGGAGGTCCCCTATTTGCTGATGCCATAACTTTTCTGGTTGCATTCTGAATGTGGTCTAATGCCCACATGGACTTAGTGTATCTCAAACAGAGTTCTCTAGTGCATTCAGTATGCAAAGTCAACTGCAATACCTTGCCAAGTGTTTTTGACACTGGAGTGGCTATAAATGAGCATATATTGAACTAGCTGGTCTAGGTCAAAAGGTTTCACCAGATCAGGCATGCACATTGTAGAGTATCACAACAAAGTAAGTTCTCAGATTGTTTCAACACATAGTGTGGATGACTAATATATTGACCTGTAGAGGATTACAGTATCACAACAAAGTAAGTCTACAGGATATAATGAGTATGACAAAGTGTGGTAAGTAGGTAATGGTACACATCCTCAAATTGTCTTGACATGTAGTGTGGACAACTGAGGGGCACAATTGTGTATGTTTTGTTATGAGTAAAAAAAATAAAGTTTGGAAAAGAATAATAAATATAGCTGCTGTGCACAGAAGTGGTGGCAGCAGCAGCAAAAAATAATATAAAAGAAAATTGTAAGTAAGCAGACAGTTTATGATAAATATACTGCAGTTGACAGAGCCTAGCTTTGTCTTCTTCTAACATACATTTGTTAGCATGTCAATGATCAGAACACCATCAACTATGATGTCATGACAGCCTCGATTCAACCCCTTTACATATTTCATACTAATGGCCACCTGTCACACTGGTGGCCACCCATTCATATCATACTGCACACATAACGAACAATGCTACCATTGTCTTATGAATATATAAATACAGACTTGACATAGAAACAACCCTCAGTCACTTACACAAGACTAAGGGTGCATAAATAACACCTATGTATCCATATACACAACTACTGCTATCCTAAAATATACTTACTGTGTTTCCTAGGTAGCATCTCAGTCACTTACATGAGACTGAGGAATATACTTACTGTGTTTCCTAGTTCTTACATCTGCGGATTATTAGATTCTAACAACATTACATGCAACACACAGGTTTTATCTTCTTTAATATGCAGGAAGCATGCTGAGACATGACATTGTTCAATGAGGTCCATATATTTGGGGTCTCAGATGGAGTTCTGAAGGTTCTGGTAGGCAAGATTAGAGAGGACAAGTTTTATGATACAGTTGTGCAATAGCTTGTTGGTGTATTGTGCAAATGCTTGAAGCTTTGTGATCAGCATAGCATATACATGACAATTCTGTTACTATAGAGAACATGTTGGTTTGTGTAGTATTCAAAGAGCTGTAGCAAGTACTTTTAACTACTGTTAAGAGTTATATTTATAGGCAACCATGCAGTTGGTGTTGGTGCCTACTAGTAGCATATTTATATACAGCAAATAATACAAGCAGTCTTTAACTGTGCCTTGGAAGCATGACTTGAGATGTTCCACATTCAGGGGTCCCCACACTTTTACTCCTAACCTGTCAGATATTCTCTCCAAGAAATCATCAATTTTAGACAGCTTTATCCTTGGTAATATTTATTTTCTTATTTGGTGAGTCATTTTGCCTTCCTCAGACTCCTGCTCCTGCTAAGAGTCTGACTGCCCATAGTCACTTTCATCTTCAGCAGTCATTACCACCTTTATTTGCCTTTGCCAGCTGATGTAGCTATTTGCTGAGAGATAAGTAGCCCATCATACTGTGTGGAGTGCAGGGATCTGTAGTCAATTCAACCATGTTGTACTGGTAGGGCAAAGCTAGTAAGCTGACAGCCTGCATGAAGAGTAACTGAGCTGCACCAGCTCATTCAGGAACATTAGCTCAGAAGACCACCACTTTCAGGCATGACACATTGGTAGGAGGTTTGTGACCCTTGCTATTGTTTGGTTGACTCCAGCATGTTCAGAGCATATGTGGATGCAGCCAGTCCTTGGCTGGATGACTCAGCCTGAGATGCAGTGACAAGCAAAGCAGGCACTGAAGGTGCCAAGCCCTGACTGCTAGATTTTGCCTAAATCATGGATTGCATCATAATAGTTTGTCTTTGCTCCAGCGAAGAAGCATCCATCATAATGTTGTCATGAGAATTGAGCAACAGGCCAGCAAGAGGATTCTCCACCAGCATCAGCCACTCTGACATAGCAGGTTGAGAGAACACAGCCCTTGGCTATGCTGACATCAAATTTCCTGCCTTTTTTGTATAATTGTTTATTTAGGCAATTTTCAAGTTTTGAAGGTTTGTTGTTCCGTACAGTTGTTTTTCATGCTTTTCAGGCCCCAGAAGTGTCAGTTCTAGCATAGAGAATCCCTAGGCTTGTTCTCTTTGGATTGCCCTCTGCCAGGCAAGTAGTTATTGCAATATTGTTAGTACAGACTCAAACATGCTAACAATATCATAACAACTACTCACAGTCTATGGAGGCTGCACTCTAGCATGCCATGGGTGTCAGCAGGCAGTAAAGCTGGCCAGAGGGGGAATGATGCTGGGGCTTGGTCTGGAGGCAGAGGTTGCAAGTGCTGGTGTAGAAGCTGATGTACTGTGACATCTGTGGCCACCAGTAGTTTCAGGACACTAGTTCCAAGGTCTTCCAGCAGCCATGGTACCTGCAACCTAGGAGTTGTGGTGCTATTTGACAATGCATTCACAGAGCTCTGGGAGGTTGAGAATGTAGATACAGTCATGGAAGGTGAGCAGTCTATCCTGGAGGCCCCAGTCATTAGTACATACAGATTTTGCACTTGAGAGACATCCAGCATGCAGGGTGAGTGCAGCCTTGGCCACTGCATCCTTGTGGGCTCCCTCCCAATTCCCTTGCCAGATGTCCCAGGATGATGTTGACTTCATTCCTCTGGACAGAAACTCTCTTCAGCATTCAAATAGCAAATAGCTCCAGATGCAGAAAGCAATGTTGTCATTGTCCCCCATCCTGGAGCTGTAGTCAGAAAAAAGGGTGTCCAGCTTCACCATACTTCTCCTGGGCTTGTAGTGCAGCAAGAAGTCAAAGTTGGCTAGGTAGAGGGACCACCAGGCCTAGCAATGGTCGAGTTTCTTTGCTGTCCAAAAGTACTCCAGGTTCTTGTGGTCTATCCAGACCTCAAAGCTGTGCTGGGCCCCTTCCAGGAAATGGTGCCCCTCCTCCAAGGATCAGATGAAGGATCAGATAATTGTGAGCATTCCTTTGTCATGAACCTCATATTTCCTTTCCACAGCATTGAGACTC
>QGOA01010054.1:0-10302 GCA_003313075.1 Termitomyces sp. MG16
ATTGCTTTTATTGTTCTAGGCCTTGGTAGAGTCTCATATTAAAAACTACTTCCTGGTGTTTGCTTTATTAGGATCTGACTGTGTGCCCTAGAACTTTGTATTGTCATATCTGGGGGCTGCATCACTGAATAATGTGGTCTGCAATGTCCCAGACATTATCAAAAGCATGAGCCGATTTTTCCCTCTCCAAAATCAGCAAACTTTGCCCACAGAGATCCTGGAGTTTGTTGATGGCCATCAAGGTCTTATCAGGAATCTGTATGGCTATGATTGGTGGAACCACATTGGCCAAGAGGATGTTCAGGTCTTAAGTAATGAAACGCTGGAGCATTGCCTTCTCGTACATCAGCAAGGCTTCCACTCTCTTGAAAGCTTCTTGGCATGCAACCGCCGGCCACCCATGACATTGCTATCCGATGGATTGGTGTCCATCCCAGCACCAGACGATTTGCTCCATGTGTTTGCAGGTAGCAGATCCACCAGGGGCCACCAGCGGAGGCTTCTAGCCCTAGACAAGTGGCGGTCACTGGATAGGATGGAACATGTGCCAACGGCCAATGATATGATCTGCCTGTTTGCTGGCAGCAAGTCCATTGCTGCTTCCGTTGTCAGTTCTGTTGCCAGGTCCGTGGATCCTGCTCAGACGGGCCAATTGATAGGCATCAAGTCCCATACCAACAGTATTGATGGTGAGCAGCCTGATCCTCAAGACTGCCTCTCCATGGCTCATCTTACCACTCTCCCTGATGTCGACTCTCCCCAATGGCCATCCTTGACACATATCGAACCCTCAAACGCACAACATCCATTCCACCACCTCTACAGTCAGAGTAAACCTGGACTGGTATATGGCCCTACAATGGAAAACTCTCACATTGTTGTTCAACCGGCATCCCAACTTCCTTCCGCCCCAGCAGCTCATGTCTGTGGGACATTCAGGGAGCTGGGGAAAACTGACGACGACCAGGTGGATATCCCTAATCCATCCATTAATGACCCTGACTTAGAGGGTATCCTTCCTTTGTTCATTCCTGCAGAAGAGGAGATGGAAGATGAATCTTTGCCGCCTTTGTTCATTCCTGTAGAAGAGGATGTCATGACCCCTCCCCTCTGGGCCCACCCCGGGACACCCCTGGAACACTATCCGGGACCCTCCCTCCGACCCCACAGGACACGCCCTGCCATCACGACCGCCGACACCGCCATTATGTGCATCAAGGACCGCCATCAGCTGCCACCAGCTCCGATCAACAATCAGATCACGTGACTCGCTCCCGGCCATCACGCATCACGCATCACAACCCCCTCCATGCCAATTGATCGCGCGCTCCACATGCGCGATCCAGGTATACAGTCCCTGCCACTACTCAATGACTCCCAGAACCCATTCCAGACACCCCAGACATCCCAGAACCCCGAGACCTGGTCCCGTAGTACTTATAGCGTAGTTCCCTGTTGTATTCGCTAGTCTTGATATTACACTGCTTATACTGTTTTCACTTGGTTACTTGAATTGTTGCGTGCCCTTTATTTGACTGGTACGCATTGACTGGCACGCTTGACTGGCACGCTTGAATACTTGCGTGCTCTAAGACTGGTATGCACTTCGTGACTTTAACTTACTAACTTGGTCTTGTCTTAGAACCTCCGGTTCACGACTCAACCCCCACCCGAACTCCCCAGCTACCTATCACCCAAAATCCCCAGACTAAGTCCCCTCTCCTGGGATTCCCCTGTCCACGTCTTGAACCCCGGAGTCCTAGCCCCGGAGTTCCAGACACCTGAGTATCTGTGGGTCAAGTCCGCATTGTAAGGGCAATCGCTTTCCCGGAAAGCCCCCAACTCAGCGGAACCTGACAGAGGAGACAGAAGACAAATCTTTGCCACCTTTGTTCATTCCTGCAGAAGAGGAGATGGAAGAGGATTCTTTGCCTCCTTTGTTCATTCCTGCAGAAGAGGAGATGGATGATGATTCTTTGCCACTTCTATTCATTGTTGGTGAAGGAGCAGAAGGACTAACAGCGATGGAGACCGTGGCAGCCAGTGACAGCAAACAAACGGAAGTCCAGAGTGGCAGACATATGGCGACCAAGGATGAAGAAAACCTTCTGCCGCTATTTCTTGTGACGGCAGAAGAGACAGATGGAGGCATGGCAGCCGATGACGAAGAAAATCTTCCACCGCTTTTTGATGTAACAGCTCTTCAAATCCTGTCTTCCCCCTTCCAACAATCTCCTTTTCCAACCCTACCTACTGGTAACAATGTCCAGGAGTGGGAGGAATATGAGACACGTATGACTGGACGTGAGGATCAGAGAAGAATTAACAAATTGTATCAACAATGTGAGTATAATTTGGCACTGGTAATCATAGTTAATTTATTTCAACAGAACAAGAATTTTGCGCTAGAGCAAAACATGGTCGATGTAGGCCCATTGGCCCTTTCAATCAAGCTGGTTGTACTAATGATGTGTCTGTTGATATGTCAGAGTCACCCTCACCATCTTCATCGTCAGGCCTGATAGCGAACTATGAAGACATCACACTTCCCAGACCTCAGGGGCCATATACACCGGACGACTTTGCATTTTTGACAGCAGACTACCTGCTTGATGAGGATTGGTTCTATTCAGATGCATTACATGAATCTAATGAAGAGGAGGAATACACATTGGACGAGTAATTTAATTCTTAGTTACTATAATTCTTGGCTTTTCCGTTGGTTATTTTTCGTCAAGATTAACCGTCCCGTTGTGCCGCTGATGAATCTATTATAAATCCATTTGATCCGTTACCTCCAGTTGTGCACTAGAAGGAACATAAACTGACAATATTCTGCTAGATCACAGGACATTCTGTGGATTATACATAAATATCACTCTAGTATTATGTACTAGACTACAGCACTTTACTACAGACATTTCAATTAGTTTGGACAGGACTCAGGTCCACTAAGATTAACCATCCCATTGTTTTGTTCCATTATGCCACTCTCATGAACACAAAAAACAACACACTCTTCAACGATTACACAAGGGGGACTCAAACCCTCGAATTGGGCAGTAGAAAGACATAAATAACAATTAGTAAAACAAAGTTACGTCATGTCTAATGATGTGCACTAGTGGGATTCGAACCCAGCTCTGTGCACAATATAAAATATCAATGTATCAATATTCCATTCAACCACAGGTCTTTACCAAAATTCAGTACAGTTTATATCTAGTGCAAAAATGCAGCAGTATAAAAAGACAACATTATACGTCATTATGGTGGACTAGGGAAGTCTGGACTAGAGGAGTCGAACCTGCCACTCTACATAATACTGAAAATTGAGTGGGTCAGATCAACTACCACAGGCCACTGACAGGCAGGTTTGACTCCTGCTAGTGCACATTATATAATAGCAACAGGCCACTGAGGTCTGCTAGCATGAACACTGTCCTGACTTCTAAGTAAGTGCCTGTGGTACAATGGAATATTGATAAATTGATATTTCATATTGTACACAAGAGGTGGGTTCGACTCCCGCTAGTGCATATTAGAGCAGCAGGCCGCTGATGTCCGCTAGCATCATTAATGTGATCCGTTTACGTTTAAAACTCCAGAGATTTCTGCAGTGGCATGGGTTGCTCGTCTTTGCGCATGTGATCATTCCAGATCTTGTGACTATGCACAAATTCGTCCAACCCATACCTGCTTCAGTAATTTCTAGTGTTTTGAACGGATCAACTTGATGATGCTAGCGAGTGATGAACAGATATTTTATTAGGGCTTACAGGCCCTATTAAAATATTTGTCACTAGCAGGAGTCCAACCTGCCTCTCAATATTCCATTGTTACCATTAGACCCCATTAAGGTGGAGTAGGAGTAGAACCCACCACTGTACACAATATTGAATATCAATAAATGAATATTCCACTGAACCACTGGGACTGATTGCACCGTTGACATCAGCTGGCTCACATGCCAATGTCAGCTACCGTCCACTGGCATGCCAGCGGACAGCAGATACTCATGCACCCTCTTCTGCCCTTCCCCCTCTTTCTCCCCAGTGCCATCCTCTCCACTCCCCACACTACCTCACATGCCACCCCCATCCACCACATGCACCCCGCTTCCCTCCTCCCCCCTGACCTGACGTCCAACATCTGCTACGTCCGCTGGCATATCAGCGGACACCCACGCTCCTCCCCTTCCCCCTTTCCCCTCTTTCTCTCCACCCCCATCCCTCTTCTGCCACCCCCCATGCTCTCCAAGACGCTACCCCATGCGGTGGACACCCATGCACCCCATTTCCTTCTCTTCTGCCCTGATGCCAGACAATGCCAGAGGTTGCCGACAGATTTCTGTGGATGCTGACGGATGCACAACGGATGCTCATGGATGCCAGCAGGTCACGATGGCTGCCGATGAACTCCGACAGATGCCAGCTGATGGCCAGCTGATGGCTGCTGATGCCAACGCCTCTTTCAAGCCACAAAAATTCTTTTGGGAGGTATGCCACCCCCCTTCCACCTCAAAAAATCCATACAGGAACTTGTGGAAATGTAGGTGGGCATCCGTTCATTGTGTTATCCGACCTTTGAATCTATCCATTAGTAACGGACCTGTGGTGCAATGGTTAAATGTGCGTTCCATTGCTGGAGGCTTTTCCAAGGCCGGGAGTTCGATTCCCCCCCATAGGCATATGGTGGACAAGATGAAGTTACCTTTTTTCTTGGTCCAACCAGACTCCATGGACCTGCGTAGGCCTCTGTGAATGTCTGCTGGTGCCCTGCACAGGCCTGCGTGGGCCCACGTAAGTTTGAGTCCGTCAATGTACGTCTGCATGGATGTCTGCTGGTGGCTTGCGTAGGCCTGCATAAGTTTGCAGGGCCCTTTTGTGGACGTATGCTGGCGTCAGGGGTGGGCAAAGGAGGGAAGGGGAGATGCACAGCCTCAAGTTATTGCAGGGAGGAATGGAGAGGGGAGGGAAGTGGGGAACCTCGAGGAGGGTTTATTTATGCCATGAAGTCCACCATTGGAGGAGGTTTTCACTCGTGTGCTGATGCCCGCCAGTGGCCACTGATGCACATTAATGTCTGCTAGTGTCCACTGGCATCCGCCAGGCCTGTGTGTGCATGTGTGTGCCCGACGTTTATTGATCCACTAGACCGTGTCATACAGCACATTGTGACACGTCTGCAGCTCTGTATTCTACGGCGCTGTGGAGACTGCTCCGCTCCAGTGTAGCAGACTCTGCTGGACATGTATGGTATGGCACAAAGTGAGCTCCCATACAACGTATAACACGTACTGCTGTGATGTCTCTATGTGCATGGCCCAGTCCTCCAACTGGGAGAACCTATGCCCTCTAGCATATGCATGTATGTGCTTATCATCAGATTTGCAGGGACTTACCCCAGCAGGGAATTTAAACCTGACTCCAAGGGAGTCATCCACCAGATGAGTGAGACGGTCATGCATATGATCCATATAGATCCTGACCGCCTCATTCATTCCAGGCATAGTTTCATGCAACTCATGAGGTGCAGGCATCAAAAATACCTGGGGACTGCAAAACAGGTGTTCATTGGCCATTCTTTCTAGTCATGGAGTGGGCTGTTGCCTCACTTCTTGCTCTGCTGGTAATCCACCAGCCTGCCTGCCACTATTATGACAATTATTATTGTCTTGATTGTTATTTCTGCAATCACAACCTCCACCATTGTTATTGCGACAAATTGGCTCCCTCCTCTCATAGTGATCACTACTATCAACACTACCACCCGGATCTCTGTCTGGTTCAGCAGTTTGAGCCACAAATTGTTGCTGCATGTCATTGACAGGCGTTACACCCTCATGCTCTTCAAAGGCTACCCCCTGGTCGTCAATCAACAACTCACCATAATTGCGCAAGTCCTGGTTGCATATCCTCTGGTAATTGACACATTCATTTCAGTTGTCCACTAGATGGACGTGTTGCACTATGCATTGTGGTCACGTTTGCTCCTCGAGAATGTGGACTTTGTCCACCTCTTCCTTGATAGTGACTTGCTTTTAAGGTGTCTTAACCTCCTGCACTGCAAGTAGTGCCTCTGGCTCTGCTGGAGTCATTGTCACAGTCTCTACTTCAGACAATGCCTGCTGAGGCACCCTGCTGACAATGCATTGACAGTTTGTGGCGTTCTGACATCTAACGTAGTCTTCCTGAGACTCATTGGCCTGACAAAGCACATTGAGCAACTCTATTGTGTCCGCAATTAATAGCGCTCATCAGTGCACACTTATTTTGCATTCCACTGAATTGGCCAGAGTGGCTGTTGAGACTGCTGACCCTCGCTGCTTTGCGCTTGAGGTATTCCACCACTTTGAATTTAAAGATACACACAAATAATTCAATATATTCAGTCAAATCTGCACGGGGTACATCGTGGCTCCTAGCAGCCAATAACTGTAGATGCTTTACTATGTAAAGCTGCAGACGCTTTTGTGTTGATTCCTTCACGACCAATGGATATCGGTCCAACACCAGCTGTAGCTGGATAGACAGGGTCAAATGCAACCTCTTGCTTTCCTCATCATCTGAGGATTCCAGCTCGGACTCTAAGTCCAAAACTCTCCTAAGGCCTTCATGCCTCACCTGTGGCTGTTTGCTGGCCCTTCTGTGCAACTCTGGAATTCCAGGTGCTGACAACGCCTTTTCCAACCTCATGACCTTGTCGTCCTCCCTATTGACCACTATTGCTGGTCCTTGCTTCTGTCCTTGTATTGTCAACGATGATGGTCCGGGTTTGGTGGCAGTGTCTGCCACATACTCCAAATGTTGTTCAGTCAGCGCAGTCTGGAATGGAGTACTATGCGTGAACATGCTGCCTTGTACCATTTCTAAGTACTGGGTAAGGTCTGGTTGACCCTCGGACTGAGCTGAGGAGCTCTCAGGCAATACCAGGTACATCAATGAAGGCATTTGGCTTGCTGGCAGCAACACTCCTGAGACTGCAGATCTCTCTCCTGGTTTACCACCAGGCCAAACAATGGACATCATCCATGATACAAATAGCCCACCAGGCATTTCAAAGCTCATGCTGACATCGTGAGATATCTTTTTGTCTTGCTTTGGTGGAGGTTGGTATGCAGACACGGGTTGCGTCTTTCCAGCTTAAAGCACAGGTGAGTCACCTGTGTCTGCAGCTGGGAAAGGAGGGTCCAAATCAAGAGAGCCAGTCATGGAAGCACATTTTTGATGTGATGCCAACAGAATTTGAGAGGGTTTGATGAGAGTTGCCTAGTCGGTAACAAGCCTAGAGTCTAAAGCCGATAGCAGAAGATTCAAAAAAATGTAACGGTTGGTTACAAGTTAGAACTATCTTGTGTGTATCACACAGTGCTGAATCAGACCGCAGTATCAGATTGACTAGAACTAGAGTGAATACAAGATGTTGTCTTATATAATACTCTATTGAATGTTTATAGTGTTGATGATGCTAGTAACAAGTGTGACTCCATTACACTTATTGCTGACCCAAGAAGTGAGTTTGGAGTACAGCTTCATGCAAGGACATGTAAACTTGGGGGTGGGATGGTCTTTTGGTTATTTTTCTCTAGATTCAGCATTTATTTTTTTCAGATGTTGTACAAGGTTTTTATGGAATTTTGCAATAAGGTTTGGAAGTGAGTTCAAAGGGTTTACAGGCTAAAACACAAGCTCAAACAATGAAATAGATAGTAGGAATGAACCTACTTAACAGCTATTCTCCATTATCAGCCCTGAGGTTTGTGGAGGGTGCATCTCATCCTCACATACAAGCATGTATATGTCAAGTACACAATATAACAAAATAACTTTGAAAAAGGCTTTGAGTGCTTTATCTTTTGGTATACAATAAACAGGGACATCATTTATAGTATCTTAAAATATGGAGAATATATCTGAACAGCTAGCAAGAGAAATATTTTTTTCTGCCTCAGACAATATACGTGCAAGCACCTTAAATAGGTCAGCAGAGCATGCATAAAGAATATCTAATCAACTTGCTACTACAGATGTGCTGTCAAAGTGAGAAGACAGGCTATGAGTGTTAGGAATGATATCTGAATACTATGAGTGATTGTAAAACTTAGAATTATTGAGGCAAGGGTGGTGAGATGACATTGCATCATCCATGGTGACAATTGCAAAACAAAAACAGATTTGAACAATCAAATACAAATCATACAACAACAATAAACATACACAGTTATTTGTTATCTGCTGCTGAAGCTAAGACTACCATGATTGACACTTTCTGATAGAACATGTTTCTGGAACCAGTGGTTTATTTTAGAATGGAGTGGAAGACTTTAGATAATGTGACATGACAGGTCTGTGGCAATCTCTGTGCCACCATGAGCAGTTTCATTGTCAGCCATGAAGTCTCAAGCATGCATTGTTGGAATTTAAAATTTCAAAGTGCTAGGTATGTCTCCTCCCACCTGCACAATTATATGTTCTAAAAACTTCATATAGTCCCACTGGCAGGTCATATGCAGCCAATCAATGTGAGTAAAGTTGGCATATAGATGATGGGCTCTACATATCTCCAGGACTATGGTGCAGTTTGTTCTTATTAATTCTTTCCATGTTTGATAACATTGATATTGTTGGATTACAGCTGATTATAAGCTTTGAAGCTGGTGATTGAATATCTTATGTCTCATCCACATAAGAAGAATATAAAGTATAAAAATTTACTCACTTCCTCTTCCTCCCACAGATGCATTCATATTCTGCCCACACCACAGTGAAGCAGGTGACACAGCTTATCTAAACATAGTACCATTTTCTCTATTTTCTAGAGTGAATTATGAGTAGAAACTCAACAGGGTTTCATCAGACCTGATTCAGACAAAAAACAAAAAGCCCTGATTCAATATTGACAGAGGTATGAAGTTGTCCCTTCCTTTTCTTTAATAACAAACATCTGTATATTATTTATTATTCTACTAGATATCAAGAGATCAGAGTCACCATTTTTATTTCTTGCCCTCAATCTTCTACTCTCCATCTCTGTTCCAGAATGCAGTAGAGAAGAAAATCATTTATACAAGTTAGTTTCTATTCAATATTGGCAAATTATGACAGTAAAAAGCATAGGTATGGCCAAGACCATCCTCTGAGTGTTAAATCTGTGCTAGAGTAGAACTGCACATAACCCTTGAGTATAGCCAGGACCATTCTCTTGGTGCTAGATTTGTGCTAGAGCCTGTAGAATTCATTGCTTTGCATTATTTCAGCCATATCCTTGATATCCAGACTGGCACTAGTAACACCTCATCTTACTATATTATAATTATATTCTCTTAGAAGGTTCACTTTCTGTACCAACCTCTGTACACACTCTTGGAAATGACAACCTGGAAATGATGACCTCCTGACTCTTGACCATAATAGGAAAGATATCACAATACCCTCTATATACACAAGTTTGAAGTGTGACAATTTGAATGCTATCATCATGCACTTCTTGGGAATTACAGGACACCCAAAATCTATCTATCATAGACAACAAACCTACATTCTTCTGTTTGCCACCTGCTGCCCAAACAATGAAAACCTTTCTGCTACTGATGCGTGGGTGGGTATTTATGATGGAATGCTACATTAGACTTGTTAACTGCACCCAAACTCATCATTTTGACTCCAGGATGTGCTTAAAGCCCAAGCCTACATGCAAATGCTCCAAGAACAACCTGGAGGCTAATAAAAAGCCAATGGGAGCAATGCAGATGCCTAGATAGTGTTTTGTTGTCAACTGTTATATAGGACTTTTATCTGCACCCTAAATTCATGATTTTGATTCTAGGATATTAAAAACATATCTAACTCATATGCAGATGCTTCAAGAACAATGAGGGGGCCAACGGTGGCTATTTAAAAGCCAATGCAAGTGATGCTGATGTGTATTAGTGGCTGTCATGTGTGATTTGGATCATCATGACGTGCCAGACTCATAATTTTGATTATAGGACATGAAAAACCTCTTTAACTTGCGTGTGGATGCTCCAAGGATGATAAGGAGGCCAGCATTGGCTGTTTAAAAGCCAACACAAGTGATGCTGATGTGTATAAGTGATGTGATGTGTGACTCAGACCATCACAGCATGCCAGACATTGCTCAACCTAGACTCTACATTAAACATCAATTTCACCCTAACACCATCCATGAATCACCTATCAACTTCCAATGAATCCTCCAATGCTGTTTTCCAAACTATTAATGGCAACCTGTTGAATAAAATCAAAAAAAGTGAAGGCAGAGGGATTGGTGTGGTTCAGG
>QGOA01010055.1:0-18071 GCA_003313075.1 Termitomyces sp. MG16
ATCTGCATGAGTGTTCAGTTTGACTGGCGATATGGCGGCTTGGGCTTGAGGTCCTATAGTAGGCTAGGCCAGGCTTTGTACCAGCCAGGAGAGTCTGTGGCGTAGCTTTGCATCTTCCAAAGTCTGGGTCAAGCTTAGTTACCACTCCTACGACCTGTGCCACCAGCCGGATTACCACCACAATCTTCCAACGAGCACAAATCTTTGCAGGACAAATGTTTTGAAGTCCATGACTCCTCGAGGACAACTCTGACACTGGCTCTGGCAAAACCGACGAGAAAACCAAACAGAAAAGTGGGGAATCTGCTGTGACATTGAACTTTGTTGATGCATCGAATGTTAGTTAGTCAGGGCAGGGATGCTTTCTTTTCTGAAAATGGAAACTACTTCTGATCCTGTTGCAGGTATTTCCCCCTCGATCTCCAACCTACCTTCGGCCATACTCAACCTCTTATCATGACCTGATGATTTTCTGTGAAGCGAGTACTGCTCACCACCTTCAAAAGCTATTCCGAAACGTCTAACCTGTTATTAGACCACGGATTTTTCTATTGCCAAGGCCTGATGGTCTAGTAGTATGATTCCTTGTTAGGGCTCTAAGATCAAGGGTTGTTTCGAGGAGGTCCCGGGTTCAATTCCCGGTCAGGCCCTAAATTTCGACTTTGAGTCGCAATTAACTTTTGTATTGGATCGCAGGGGGTTTTTATGGGTGAGTAGTCATTGGGAGGAGTGCAAGTTGTTTACTATCCTGTTGTAGATTTAAGTAACTAGTGTGTAACTTGAATGAATTATGCCTTTACATAGCTTTTTCATTCAAAGCACTTGTTGCAGATCATGTAGAAAGGAAAGCTATATTTAGCAACAAAAAATGACTTCAGATATAACAACTCTCTTCATTTTTTACATATATGCAATTGTCCCAGTTAATTTGTTAGAGGTTACTGAATTTTTCCATTACAGATTACTTATTGCATTACCATTTTTTTTTTCATCCATGGTGCAAGGTGCTTAGTCACCACTGCTTTTGTACAAGTAAGACTACACCTTAAATAATCATCCAATTTCTTATTTCTCTTGACAAAATGTATATTTTCATAAAAGCAATTGATTGTCAAGATTGATTTTCAAAATTCTCAAATTTTATAGAAATATCATTTTAGTCCAACTCAGTTCTGCTACTCTTATAAATAGTGATTTACATGTCTACAGGTGCTGCAATAGCATCAGGAATCATTTTGTGTAATTCCTATCAACTGTCATATCAATGTTGAGAGATCTTGGAAACAAGGCACTTTGTTGTTGTTGCCTGTACTGTGAGTTAGTTGTAAGTTGACAGGCAAAGGATGACAGAATATCACTTAACAAGTGATTCTATGGAAGGGTCATAGTGCCTAGACTGTATTTACAATACAGTGGGCTGTTCTGTGTTGATCAAGGACAAAGGAAATAGGGAAGGGAGATGCAGTCATATTCTTTCTCTGGATGTTTGTGATGGAACAAGCTAGTGGAAGGATATGAGATCAAAGTGTGCTGCAAGGAGGAAGAGGGACAAACTGATGCTGCTCAGCAATGGGACTTGTGAGGTTCAGCAATGTCTAGAATCGTTGTCATTTGAGTAGCTGTGAAGAATGCATTGGGAGTGCTTATAGAATGCTTCTTCAATTTGTCAAGCACTCCATTCAGATGTTGCCCACCTTCCAAATGCCACTACAATACAATTTTTGCCGCCCTCACAGCAGTCTCCACACCTACCATACTAGTCCAATCCCTAGGCCCATGGATCACCACCACCTTCTTTATTATCAAGAGCTCTGCTCTATAGATGCTGCATGTGCCTTAAATACAGTATTCTTGTCAATAAGAAGAAAGCTGACCCTAGCTGAACAAGCTGGTGCTTGTGTTGTTTCCAATTCAACAGGCTTTAAATCAAGCAGCAGCTCTATTTGAAATCATGCAAAAAAAAGATTGAATTAACTCTATGGAACATAGGTGAAGGCTTGGGACCAAGAACAAGCAGCTGCACAAGAGTTGTGTATTGTTGAATGTGGCAGCCATAGACAGATAATGTAAAATGTTACCAGAAATTTCAATAAGACAAGTTTTCATGCACTGCATGGATTTTCCACTGCTTGAACCTCCTAGCATCCTTCAGACAGCCATATCCTGCACTAGTATGTTGTGATTGAGGCTCTGTATTGGAGCAGATGAAATGAAAGCTGTACTAAGTAATAGTAATAACATTAGTGCAGCAAATAACAAGATTTAAATATTTACTAAGCTTGGTGAGTACAATAATTGGTGAGTCAGAAAGAGCTTATAAGCACAACATTGTAGAGATTAAGTAGTGCCACCTACTAGAAAGAACATATTAAATGCAGGCTATAGCATGAGGATTAGTGGTTAGCCAAAAGATAATGAAAATAATAAACTGAAGTTGTTTCACATATAATGATGTGGCACTTTGTCATTGTTGAAGTCAACAAAGGCAGAGTGTGGCTTAATGAAAGCTGTATTAAGTAATAACATTAGTGCAGCAAATAACAAGATTTAAATATTTACCAAGCTTGGTGAATACAATAATTGGTGAGTTAGAAAGAGCTTATAAGCACAACATTGTGATGATTAAGTAGTGCCACCTACTAGAAAGAACATATTAAATGCAGGCTGTAGCATGAGGATTAGTGGTTAGCCAAAAGAAAATGAAAATAATAAACTGAAGTTGTCCCACATATGATGATGTGGCACTTTGTCATTGTTGAAGTCAACAAAGGCAGAGTGTGGCTTAACATGCAGTGGCAGAATGTACCTAGAGCAAGTGTTAGTTATAAAATGTGACAAAATCAATAAAACAAAACACTTACTATGCATTAAAATGTCTCTAGAAGGAGTTGAACCTTCTGAGGACCTGCTGTAAAATCTGGTGTGCAATGTAGTGTTCAAGGGCTCACAAGAGGCTGCACATCATGCAAGTTACAAGAAAGTAGTGCTGTTGGTGGTTAGAGTATGTAACAAGAAGATAGGACTCTTTTTCCTGCATCATGCTGATATACGTGCATTCAGTGCACATGGTGGCATTTGCTATTGAATCTTGGGACAGTTGCAGGCATGCAAGACAGTGCCTGCATTGAAGGAGAAGTCTTGAGGGAGGTTGTAAAATGCTAATACTTAAAACTATTTTGTAAAATATAAAATAAAATATGTTTTAATAACTTACTAGGCAACAGTTAGATTTCCCCAAGGTAAAACTGCACAATATTAAGCCAGGCTGAGAGTGACCAGCCAAGGAGCAAGAAAAAAAATCTCAAGCCATGCTGCACCAGCAAGCTAAAAAGTCCAGCTAGGCCAAGACATGGCAGCCAAGTGCTAGCAAATAGCAATGAGAGAAAAAGAAAAAATTTAGCTATTGCTGAACTTGCAAGCCAAAAAGTCTAGCTAGGCCAGGACAAGGCTGCTTAGCTCAAGCAAATAGTGATTTAAAGCAACAACTAAGCTGTGCAAGAAAAATGATAGTGAGAAAATTTTGATGTGGCATCTACAACTCCTGTGAGAAGTAAGCTTTGTACTTTCAGACCAATCTTGCAGTATTCAATTTCCAATCTGCTCATTTATCGGGCTTCTCAGACTATGACTTTTGAAAGTATATCATCTCTCTTGCAGTCTGTGGCAGAAGACTCTGCTGCTCTATTTTATTTGGCCACTAATAATGTGGACAACTTCTTGGTCTGATTAAATGAACTGGCTAGGCAGCTAGGGCTAGAAATGAGGCTGGAAGAAGTAAAAAGTCTGTAGACTTTTGTTGGGTAAAATGAAAAGCAGGCAAATGTTGATAAGAGGATTCAAGAGGCTGTGGCTTACAGAAAGCAGTTTACTAAGGAACTCAGGAGAGCAAAAAGGATCTTCATCAGGAAACTAGGGATTGATTGGAAAGAGGAGGAGAGGATAGCATTTCTTGATTCACTTCCTGTTATTAAAGTGGCCACTCTCCAACACAGTTATCCTCCACATAATTACTAAATTGCTGAGTCAGAAATCATTGCAGCCAAATGACAAGACCATTTTGAAAGAGGCTATTAGCCAGATAAGAGGAGGCTGCCTGTTCATCTCCTTGATAGTTCTAAACTATCAGTCAATATTTTAGAGGATGTGAGCTGCATTTTAAAGGATGAGGAGAGAAAGTTGATTGGTGTTGTTTTGCACAATATACATCTTTCAGCAGAGTTGATAAAGTGGGCAGACTGGGTAGCAGAAAGAGCAGTAAATCAAAGGAGGAATATCAGAGTGAGTAGCCAGCTTGCTTAAATAATAAGTTAGCTAATATTGAAATTCAAAAAGAAGACCCAGGAAAACTGGTTCAAATAGGATACTTGGCTGGCTCTAGGAGCAAAACAGAATTCTATTGAGTTAGGAATTTACTATCACAAAAGAAGGAAGCAAGAGAGAAAGAAGCCAAACTTGATGTGGAGGCGAGTTCTTTTTTGCATTTGCTTGACAAATTGCCAAGTCTAGGCTGCCAAAGAAAGTCATTAAAGACTTTATCAACTTTGTAGAAACTTCAGATCTCAAAGAGATGGATGGAAATAGACAAATGACTGGGAATACTATGGAAGGACTTTTTTCAACCAAGGATTGAGCACTTAGATGAGCAGAGGCTGAAAATAATCATATCAAGCCAACTAAAACTAGCTCTTGCCTACCTGATACTCTTCAGCATCTTCCTGGCTTAACTAAAGAGGAATGCACTGTGCAAGTGAGTAATCATGAGTTCACCTTCAAGGATATAGAGCTTGCACTTCTGACAGGTATAATGGGAGTAAATTATTCCAGGTAAGCTGCAATAATTATTTTTCACTTTAGGAAAAGCTGAGATTTGTTTTGAGCAATTCATTCTGAGCATCAACCTCATGGTTTTGCTATTGCCTAGACAATAACTCACAATATGAATTTTGATGCTGGTGGACATTTTTATTTTGCTCAGCATAGAGTTAAAATGCGATCAGCTCCCAACACTGAAAGTTTTTGCTCTTTAATATAATTCTCCTATAAACAAAGAATATAAGGAGATGTAACAAATGAAAGTCTTTGCTGAGCCAATTCAGGTTTAACTTCTGAAGGATGAAAGTTAGGGAGGCTAGTTCTATGGCATTGACCAGGTTTTCAAACAGTTAGAGTCTATAAAGATATGTATCGAACATTTTTTTTCTCTAACTTGTGAATTAATAATTTACTTCTACAACAATCCTCTCTTTTATGACATATACATATATTATAAGTAATTAAAGACTGCATACTATGTGGTATTACTCAGCTTAAATGTCACTGTTTCTTCTTGATTACTCTTGTCAGTGCTTTAATCTTTGACTCATTCTCCTTGCATCCTATTAAAGGATTGTCCACATATCAGCTTAGCAAAAGACAAAGAAAAAAGAAACTCAGACTACCTTACTCTCCCAACTCTCTCGGACTAACCATCTTTGAAATACAAATAAGCCACAATGTGTCAGGTAAAGAATGCTGTGCTACCTCTTAATCTGGTATAACTTCATTGTATCTTGGTAATTCCTGATTTTCTCAGTTCTTTAGTGGCTGCTGCAAAGCTGTGCTAGCCATAGCTTTTCTAGTAGTAGGCTGAGATAATGTTGCTGCCACTGGATAAAGTCTTTTATAGTTATAATATGTTTCTTTAAATACTTTTTTTCTCTGTTTGCAATAGAAGGGACAGTTACAGAAATAGTGCTGCTTTTCAGGAGTAAGAGAAGCAAGACTTGAGGACATGGCAATGAAGATAGCAAACCTTGTAAGGATATACAATCTCAGTGTGAAAGCCTTAGGAAAGGAAATTGAGATGAAAGAAATGAATCAAATTCAATTACATAATAAGAACAGTATAAAGATACATTGACAATTATATGGTACTATTGGTAGATGTTCAAATGTTTGCATTCAACAATATCACTTTCAGCAGGCTTTGACCAAGCTTTGTTGCAACTTTGACATCACTTGATTATACTTGATTGTCTTGATCACCCTTGTTTGGCCCATACAAACTTTTCACTGAGATTTAATATTTATGCTTTAGATCTGATATGATCAATGAGAAGACTTGGATATATCAATGTGTATGTATAAGCATTTACAGTACCATATTTTCAAGAATGACAGATGCTATACCTACTTCTATATTTTGTAAAGAGTTGTTTAAAGCTGTCTCATCATGCAAGAAGAAATGAAAAAAGTGATGTGAGCAAGGACATGAAGAGCTTCAATGTTGCTTACAACGATGATAAAGATAGTAGCATACATGTTCACTAGTTTAGACAAATATAAATACACGATATATAAGGCATGCATATTGAAAGGGATACGATGAATTCACATGATGATAAAAATGGTACACGACCGATGTCTGAGATACTCTCTGCCTGGGAGTCGAACCCAGCTTTCGCGCGGCCTCCAGAAATGACAGGCGCGTGTACTAACCGATACACTAGCAGAGACGATGGCAAAACTTAACTTGATACCATGCATAGAAGCAGTGATGGCGGAGGAAAAATTTAGACGACGGAAGTATACAGGACCGTCCGGAGTGATGTGGCGGAGTTGCGACAATTAAACTGATCGAGTCAATCTTCCTGTCGTCGTCGTCCACGATGCTCCAGCCCTCGCCGCCGTCGTCCATCTCGTCGTCGCGCTCAGGCTCGTCGGGGTCCCGCCTCTCGTTCCTCAGCACGTCGTCGTCCTCGACGTTCTCGGACTTTTCGGTGTCTTCGCTGCCGTCCCCGCCGGCCTCGGGTTCGAAAACCCACGCATTCTTCGCGTCGCCGTTCCCGACGCGGCCCCCGTCGCCCACACCCGCGCCCCAGCCGCCATCGACAAAGACGCATGCCTTCTTCGCCATTCCCGCCATCGACATCTCGTTGCCGACACCAACGACGCCGAAGCCAACGCCGACGTTCGAGCATGTCGTCTCAGCGTCCAACGAGCCCACACCGCGTCCCAAGGACCGCGAGCCCGACCTCTCCGCCCTCCAGCCCCTCCAGATCCCCGCAGACGAGCCCACCGCAGGCTCCATCATTTCCTCCGAGCCCGCCGCTCAGAGCACCGCCCTCTGTCTCCTCAAACCCCTCGGCCACGGCGCCTTCTCCAGCGTCTGGCTCGCCGACGACCTCTCACCCGTCCCCCTCGTCCTCCGTTCCCGCAGAAGCCTCCACGACCTCCGTCGCCAGGCCTCGCTCAAGTCCTCAAACAGCGCCAATTCCCCACCTTCAGCCACCACACGCTCTGTCTCTCTCTCGTCTTTGAGCCGCGCCGGTTCGCTGCGGAGACTCCGCGCACGCGTGCCTGGTACCAGACCCATACGGAGTCTTGAGAACCACGAAGCGACGCCGGTGGACGAGCAGGGTATGCTCACTTCTAGTCTTTCCAGGGCCTCGTCCACGTCTTCGACGTCGTCCTACCACCTCAGGCCTAGACCACCAGCCATATCGATTGTGGACCCCGCGTCTCCCCCGGGCAACGTGGCGTCGACGTTGAGCCAGAGTCCGAGCACAAAAGGCCGGCTTGTGGCTGTCAAGATGACTGTGCGCGGGGGCGCGGTAGACGGTGCGACCGTCGAAGATGAAGAGAGGGAGAAAGAGAAGGAACGGACGAGGGTTGCGTTTGTCAGGGAGGTCGAGGTCCTCCGCGTGAGTTTACTTCTTTTTTTTTTTTTTATTTCTATGTTATTGTGAACTGAACTGGTGCATCCCACAGCACATCTCCCACCCAAACATAACGCCTCTCCTGACCCACCTCTCTACCCCAACGCACCACGTCCTCGTGCTTCCTTTCCTCCCAGGCGGCGACCTCCTGCAGCTCGTCAACACCGACGTCGCATGGTCCCGGCTCAGAGAGAACGTTCTACAACGGATGTGGCACGAGCTCTGTAAAGCCGTCGAGTGGATGCACAGCGTCGGGCTCGTCCACCGCGACATCAAGCTCGAGAGTACGTCTCCTCTAATCTGAACTACCACACGCCTACTAACCCCGCGGTACCATAAAACAGACATACTCCTCACCACACCAATATACACCAACCTACATCCCACCTCTCCCGCTCCGACACCCGCCGACCTCCCCCCGCCCCCGGCGCCTCTCATAAAACTGACAGACTTTGGGTTATCCCGGTTCGTCGATATACGTTCGCCGGAAGAACGCAGGCGTGATCGACGTGCGCGTCGAGCCGCGTCGGGCGGAATCCAGGCGGATGAACAAAACGAACAAAACAACGCCGACGAGGAAGACGAAGACGAGGAAGACGAAGAGGACGAGGACGAAGGCCCGCTGCTCTCGACGCGGTGCGGGAGCGAGGCGTACGCCGCGCCTGAACTCGTGATGGGCGGGTCCGCGCCGTCTCGGAGCGAGCCTTCGCCGCCTCTCCCCTCCACAACGACGGCGGTGGGGGGCACGCTCAAGGCGAAGCCGAAGATCAAGGTTGTGCAGGAGGGGAGAGAGGGGGTGTACGACGCGCGCGAGACGGACGCGTGGGCGTGTGGGGTTGTGTTGTATGCGCTTGTGGGGCGGCGGCTGCCGTTTGGGGAGGGCGAGGGCGGCGGGGGGGTTGGGAGGGAGGGCGAGTGCGCGGGTGCTGGTGCCGGTGCCGGTGCTGGTGCTGGTGTTGGTGCGGGGAGGGGTCGCGGGCGGATGGCGAGGAGGGCGTGGTTGATGCGCATTGCGAGGGGGGAGTATGAGTGGCCTGAGGTTGAGGACGAGGAAGCAGAGGGAGGAGAGAAGGAGTTGGTGGGACTCACGCTTGCGAGGTCGGAGGGTGCACGCCGGATCGTGGGGAGGTTGCTTGTTAGAGATCCGAGGAGACGTGCGAGGATAGGCGATTTGTGGGGAGATGTGTGGATGGGAGGGACTGGTGAGGTGAAGAGTCCGAGTGTGGTAGATGTTGCGGACGGTGAGGAAGAAGAGGAAGAAGAAGAGGAAGAAGAAGAAGAAGAGATGGGAGAGGAAGAGCTCGAAGAGGCGCTTCGAGAGGCCGAGGAGGAAGTCGAGACCGACGGCTGGCTGGTCGATCAGGAAGGCATTGGGGACGTCGCGAGGAGAGAAGTTGTCTGAACCGCTAAAAGTCTGAAGAATATCCGGATCCCTTGAAAAGTCTAGTGCCCGTCTTGACGTCTGCCTGTCTCTCTCTTGTTTCTTGTCTCCGTCTGCGCCCGCTGTCTTGTTGTCATGGCTTTTGCTTCCCGTTTTTGCCTCTGCCTCGCCGCCTCCTCATCCTCAAACAAATAAATATACATGTATGTCAGGTATCGCTCACATATGCGCCACATCCCCCCCTCCCCTGTATCCCCCCCGCGCAAACACCTTTGAAATGATGTAAAATAAAAGAAGTTGACATACAATACACTTACACTAGACTACTACTCCTGCTACTCCTTATTATTTATTCCCTCCCTCTCCCTCGTTTGCCTTCCACACCACACACCACCCAGCCTAACCCTAAACTAACCCAAAGTTCGTGCTATATCCACTGTACACACACCTGCCGCGTCATCCCCAAAGTCTGTTGTATTCCTTCCCCTTCCATGCTTCTCCAACCAGTCCCGATTATACTTATTATGTTTTTTTCTGTGCTGTGCTTCTCGTTTTATATTCTTGTTCTTCGTAAAACAAAAACGTAATGTGTGTTGTTATTGTTGTAGTACGTAGTATGTGCTAGTGTTATTAGAAATTCGTGTTTGGTTTTTAGGTGGTGGAAGTGGGGTTTGACAGGGTGCATGTGGTGCATGTGATCCCAGGGATACGGGTAATTTTGATCGAGGGTAGATGATAGTAATAGAGTTACTCTGTGTTTCGCGTGATGCGGACTCTAGCAGTAAGTATACGTATACGCGGCCCCGAGTCGGCCTGATGAAAGCAGAACCAAAGTTCCTTAAGCTTCCTAGTACGAGAGAGGCCAGGGAGGCTAAAGTATGTTCCCCCTTCCAGCATGCATGCATGACCTCGATCAGATTCAATGCCAAGAAATAGTTATGGTCTGCAGAATCCAGTTCTGCTCGAGTAAATACTATCGTCCGATCCCTTTTCTAGATAATGCCTTTATTGTCCGTGCTCATTTGGTCAATTTTATGAACGAATCGGTGTTCCGGTTGACGTCCAAGCCACCAAGGAAAGTAAGGGTATGCACTAATTCAGACGGGGCGCCAGGGAGGCTTCTGAGTGAATGAGGCTGAACATAATTACCTGATCGTTCTCAGCGAAAGATAGAATTGCGTGGAGCCGCTGGAGCCTCGAGAGTATTTCTCAGATCCCCGGCTGACCGCCGTAAGTACGCGGGTTCGCCGCAGTCCTTGCCGTCTACGTAAGGCTGTCCTTATGACATCCGGTTTTACCAGCAGAACGAATGATGTGCACTGTAAGTCGTCGTAAATGCCGGCAGTTTGGGATCGTGACCGTCTCTGAGGCAGAGACTTTTGAGAATTGAATGAAATTCGGCATGGATGATGAATGAGGTCAGCGCGCGGGTAAATATAATTGACCTGCAAGGATATATATCGCACGAACTTATCAAAAGCTCCTGAACACTTCCCGCCGGTGCTCAAGTTCCATGTGATTGTTTTTCCCCCCCCCTTTTTTTCTCGTATAATTGATAAGAACTCAACGTTAGAGGTAGGACTTACGGGAGAAAAATTGTGTAAGGCCGGGCGTTACTCTGGACCGAGTCAATTCTACCCGTCACTAGTCAAACGTTAAAGGGTATGTCAGGCATGATTCGAGACCAATGTATCCCTGTCGAGGAAATTGACTGACAACTTCGGCTATGTGCCGATTTATTTTAACGTCATATGTTATTGTCATAATTCGTATGTTTCATTTTATTCACGTCTTTTTCAAATATTTTCTATACGACTTACTTATACTATTCAAAAAGCCCTCGACCCTACTCCACATGTCTCACCTGTATAACTAGTTATAAACGTGTCGCCACCTGGGGTCAAAATCATCTTCGATTATTGACTCCCAGGTGAGCACTTATTATTTACTTCTCACTTTATCTATACTTATAAAATCATCTTCGATTATTGACTCCCAGATTATATTGTACTATACAATCAAATATACGTTATTGCAATATGCTGCGACAGGTTATGGGCCCCGCTGCCATGAATGACAATACTTCTGAGACTTTACAGTTTCCGAAGTTCAATGGTACGAATTACCATGTGTGGGCTGACAATATGAAGTCTGCTCTACTGGCAAAGGGATTATGGGGAGTAGTCTCTGGATGCAAAACTTGCCTGCCTAAACCACCTGCTGAATACTCCAAATTGTTGGCTCCATCCTGTCCTAAGAGTGACAAGAAGCCTGACTCTCCTTATAAGGAGGAGGATGACTTGATGAAGGCCATGCAGACAAAGGAGTTTTCAACCTGGGAGCACACACAGGAAAAGTACCTACACTGGGTCACTAGAGATGATTCAGCTATTGGTCTGATTTGTGATGTGATGGAGTATACTCAATGTGAAGCCATCACCGATTACACGAGTTCAAAGAATGTTTGGGACCAGTTATGAAAGAACTATGTCGACCAGCACAGTGGGATGAACATCCACTATTATTATCAGCAGATGTATGCAAAGCAATGGGACGGAAAGTCACCCTTGACCGATCATCTCGGGTTCTATATGGTTATTCATCGCCGCTTCATCGATGCTGGACATAAAATCAACGACTTTACTATCTTGAATGCTATTCTTCTTTTGCTGCCCAAGACTCCGACATGGGATGTAGTCAAGCAAAGCTTGTTGCTTCGGAGTACTTCTTTGACTCTTGATATGGTCACAACAGAGTTACTGTCTGTTTATGACAGGCTTATGCTTGAAGATTCTGCCATGACCAAAACTTTGGCTTTCGTATTGAAAAGGAAACACAATTCGAGTGGGAGTAAAGGTGACCACAAAATTGTGAAGAAAAGTCCTAAATTCAAATGTGAGCTGAAACCCAATGACATTTGCCACAACTGTGGCAAAAAAGGTCACTGGCGTCTGAAATGTCCAAAATCAATCAAATCCTGACCTGTCAGTAATGCAAACTTGTCACTTTCAACACAAGATGATGATTCACGAGAAGTGGGCAAACTATTGATGGCCACTGACAAAGGTATGCCATCTGGTTTACTTCTTGACAGTGCGGCATCCAGTCATATGGTTGCCGATCAATCATATTTCACGAGTTATCACCCTGTCAAAAATCAGCACATTTCAGTTGGTGGCATGAATACCTTAACTGTTGTTGGTAAAGGTACCATCTCATTCAGGACTTGCTTACCAGACGGCGTCATGGACGTTCAACTGCAGGATGTTCTTCACATTCCTGGCTTAGGTGCAAATTTAATTAGCCTCAGTTCATTGCAATGAGCTGGAGCCACTATTAATGGCTTAGCCTATGGCATGGGTCTGGCCTGGAATAAAAAGGAATTCCTGCATGCAAATCTAATTGGGACACATGGCACACTTTATTGTGTTGCCACAATGACCTTAGGAATTGAAGATAATAACGTCGCTTACATTGCAAGCCAACCCACTATGCAATTATGGCATCAACAACTTGGTCACATTAGTCTACGAACTATCAAGGCAATGATCAATCAAGATCTAGTAATGGGAGTTAACCTAAAATTACCTCACGAATTCGACCGTCTCTGCAGCGGCTGTGCTGAAGGCAAAGCCATCAGACCACCCCTTTCCGATCGAAGTCAGACTCAGTATGACAAGAATGAACTGCTTATCATGGACCTGACTGGACCCATGAGTGTACCCACCTGGAATGGAAAGCATTACGCTTTAGCTGTAGTCGAAGCAAGCAAGCGTTTTCCAACTGGCACACTTCTTGAAAGTAAAGAAGAAACATACTTGGCAGTTTGTGACAATGTCACTTGATATGAACATGAAGGTGGAAAATTGGTAAAGATTATCAGGACTGATAACGGTACAGAGTTTATTAATTCTGTTATGCAAGATTTCTGCAAACAGAATGGAATTTTACATCAAACTACGAACTCATATCATCCTCAGCAAAATGGAATTGCTGAATGCACAATCACTGTATTGATGGAGATGGTTAGGAGCATGCTACATGCCTCCAAAATGGACTTACGTTACTGGGGTGAAGCGTTCTTATACACTGTTTATATTTGATCCATTACTCCCACTTCCACTCTTCAAGGGAAGATCCCTTATACAGAGTGGTATGGCCTGAAGCCTGACTTATCCCATATAAGAATCTTTGGTTCCTTGGGATGGGCCCACATCTCTAAAGAAGTTCGACATGGTAAATTAGATTCTTGTGCAGTACAGGTAAGGATGCTTGGATGGTAGACTGATGAAACTAAGGGATACAAACTCGAGGATTTGGAAAATGGAAAACTCATTGCCTCTAGGAACGTTGAGTTCTATGAGGATGATACACCTAGTGAGCTCCTTGCATGATTAGATCTGGAACTTACTTCCTCTGCTGCAGAAGAAATCAATGATTTCATCGACACAGCAATATATCCCAAATCAAGCCAACCTGTCGAAGTGTCCATTCCTAAACCCACCCTGAATCTGAAGTAGAAACACAGTTAATCAGCAATAATCCTCAAGTTGACATGTCAGATGATGACTTACCAGTCAAGGATTTACAATATCCATCTCCTGTACCTGCTTCACCACCTGCATCCTGTGGACTGACACCTACTGTGCCACTTGCTCCACAAAAAAGAGCTAAATGGTCAAATTTACCTAAACGTAAGCCATCGACTTAAACAAAACGTTTACTCATTAGGTACCAACAAAGTGAAGATAAGGATGAACCTGCTAGTAATATAGCCTTTATAGCGGTCTCCAGTCCTGGTATTGAAGAGGCATTGAAGTCCCCACAAGCTAAGGGATGGCAAAAGGCTATTGAAAATGAGTATGATCAATTATTGCAAAAGAAAGTTTTTGAAAAAGTCAAAGACTTATCTCCTGGTAAGAAGGCTGTGGGAAGTAAGGTTGTTTTAAAGGAGAAGCTTGATGAAAAGGGGAATCACGTGAAATTTAAAGCTCGCATTGTTGCTCAAGGTTTTTCTCAGATTCCAGAAATCAATTATAACAATACATTATCTTCAGTCGCAAAATTCACAACCTTACAAATCTTTCTTACCCTTGCTGCTATGCTTGATCTCAAAGTACATCAAATTGATGTTATCAGAGCTTATTTAGAGGGAAATTTGGAAGAAGAGATCTATATGAGGGCACCAACTGGAATAGAAAAAACCAAGTATTGGAGGTTACTCAAGGCGATTTATGGTCTTAAACAGGCTGGCCATATGTGGAAAGAGAAGCTACACAACATATTGATGTGTCTAGGTTTCAAGCCTTCTCATACTGACGATTGCCTCTACATCCTACATTCAGAAGAAAAAATCGTGTTGATCGTCCTGGTCTACGTTGACAATATGGCAATAGCCAGTAAAGACCTATGCCAAATCTTTTCTTTCAAACCTAACATGAGCAAGGAGTTCGACATCACTAACTTAGGCGAGATTCATTATTTGCTGGGTCTTCAAATCAAAAGGGATTGAATTAACCACACTATTTACTTAAACCAATCCCTTTATGTCGACTCCATATTTGATCAATTCGGCATGTCATCCTGCCATCCCGTCGCTACACCTCTGCCTACCAATCACAACCTTTCTTTATTGCAATCCCCTCACTCCGATAATGAGCATAAAGATTATCAAGAATACACTAACAGACTGTCACGACCCATCACCCATCACCCCGGCCTGCCACCCCGGCACACCACGTGAACCCCGACGTGCCCCGACTCCTTGCCCGCACCCCGGGGCCCTCACGACTCACATGAGCGCCCACCCAGTCAGGGGACCCACCCCAGGCCCTGTCGATCGCCCAGCTTTCCACCCTGTACCAACCAACGGGGCCCGACCGATCCCCCAGCGCCACACCCGCACCTGGACAATATGCTGCACAGGACTCAACTAGGACAATACAGCGCACAGGACTGGACACATGAAGCCTAGCCCTGGAACTTACCCAGGCGTCCCGGACCTTAACCGCTGAAGATATATAGCTGGTAGCCAGTAAACCATTATGGTAGTCTTGATATTGCTATAACTCGTCTCTATACTCTCTTGTCTATCTCGTACTTATCTCAATCTATCTGTCTTACTCTCTCAAGTCTCTCAGCCCTCTAAAAGTCTCACTTCAGTTCTAACTTAGTCTCCCGGTTCCAGTCTCAGTCTCCCGGTCTTAGTCTCTTTTTCCGATCATTCCTCCACCCTAGCAAGGCTCCGCCCACTCCCACCCCGTATTCTGGACTTAACCCGGGATCCTGCTCTACCTCTTCCTATGAACTCCAGCGCTCCGTAGCTACCCCACACCCTACCTAAAACTCCGGAACTCACCTGGAGACTCTCCGTAGACTTCAAGTCTGCCTAGTAAGGACCCGCTTGCCCCCGGAGGCCCCCGTTGTCAGCGGAACCTGACACAGACTACACTATTTGTCCTTGATTGGTTCTTTGCTTTACGCTATGCAAACTTGTTCCGATATCCAGTTCTCAGTTAGTTTACTGGCTCAATTTTCAGAGAACCCAGGAATTCCTCATCTTTCAGGATGCAAGCATGTTTTACACTATTTAAAGGGAACTAAATCTTATAGTCTGAAGCTGGGAAATCTTGACACCAGGACAATCACACTAGTGAGATGGAGTGATGCGAATTGGGTGCAGAATCAATATGACAGGCATTCTATCAGTAGATGGTGTTATGATATGAATGGCAGCCTCATCTCATGGTCATCGAAAAAGCAGCTCATAACTGCAACTTCCACGGTCGAAGCAGAGTATATTGCTTCTGCTAACGCTATCTGTGAAGCCATTTGGCTCCAAAATATATTAAAAGACTTGAATTTTGAACAAACAGGTGCTACAATCATATACACTGACAATACCGAAAGTATTGCATTATCAAAAAACCCTGTCAGTCATTCATGTGCCAAACATATTGACATTCAATTCCATTTTATCCGTGAACATATCAAACAAAATAATATCAAGCTTCAATACATCTCCACTCATGACATGATAGCTGATGCTCTTACAAAAGCTTTGCCAAAGGAAGTCTTCAAAAAACATCATGCTAGATTGGGTGTAATGTTGCCTATGTTGCCATCAAGTGAGAGTGTCAAGGAAATTGACTGACAACTTCGGCTATGTGCCAATTTATTTTAACGTCATATGTTATTGTTATAATTCATATATTTTATTTTATTCACGTCTTTTTCAAATATTTTCTATACGACTTACTCATACTATTCAAAAAGCCCTCAACCCTACTCCACATGTCTCACCTGTATAACTAGTTATAAACACGTCACCACCTGGGGTCAAAATCATCTTCAATTATTGACTCCCAGGTGAGCACTTATTATTTACTTCTCACTTTATCTATACTTATAAAATCATCTTCGATTATTGACTCTCAGATTATATTGTACTATACAATCAAATATATGTTATTGCAATATGCTGCGACAATTCCAAAAACAAGTGCTTTGTACTTGTCATGTTATACTCACATATCCTGTCTCTTTGTATCTCGATTTGCAAGGCTCATAACATGAGGACGTTACCTTGAGAATATTGACCCGATGCTTTTGAACTTTCTTTGCTAGAAGCTCAGGCTGTCAAGTGGATGAGAGTAATTCTCTTCTCAACCTCTGAGATGGTTTGCACCTCAGAGATTCTCCCAAAACTCTCTGGAGCTTTGATGGCTCCACACACTGGTTAATAACCAGTTTACACCAATCTAGCAACAACAAGCAAGATATCTTCTGCTTAATGAATTCAAACAAGTCAGCCTCAATTGCCATCCTATTGCTAGAGACAATGTGATGTCCTTACTGCTTGAGGACAACCAATACAAAACAATATTGGTTCCTTTTGTAAGCTTGGAGAAGCAGGAGCAAGTCCTGCATATGATTGTGCCCTCACAGCTGTACTGCCACAAGGATACTGAGAGAATTGCCTTTATAGACACGACCATCCTCCCAACCCAAAGCAACCCTTTGCTTTGGACTTTTTGGGCTCCTATGCCCTTCTATACAAGTGTCATGAGATGCCCAATGTGTGGACTGGTCTCACCATGGATCAGGCCATGTGCACCTACTGGCACAGCCTATTTGAGTTTGCACTTGTCTATGCACTTTGCACAAGCCACCACTCCAAGTCCATAGTGCATAGGCACCTGGCTTACATATTTGTGCAGCCTGGCCTCTACCAAGAGGCCATTGCTGAGTATGAGGCAGTTACAGGGCAACAGTTTGTGCCCCTCCAACTTCAAGACTCAGTCAGACTTTGAGTCTTGGCCTGTCAATATTCTGGAGACATCATTCTCTATATTCACCATCTCAGACACATTCCACATCTTTATTTATAATCAAATTCCAGTCAGCTGGGCTGACCATGCATATACCTATGGGGTCACTTTCTTAGCTCACATATTCTTTGCTGACCATCCACTGCAGCAGAAGGCCACTGCAATTGACAATGAGAAGCTTCAATGCCTCAACCACTATGGGACTCCACAATCTATTGTTGAGTGAGATGAGTGGTGTGAGGCCACCCTTGATGATTGGCAGCACCTGATGCTCTAGCAGCAGGACAATTGGTGCATCTTCAGTGACACATCCCACAATGGAATGTACCTTCTTATTGGGCAGGATCTCCATGTTTGAGATCTCTGGACATGCCATTATGCATTCAATGATGTGGCTCATTTCAAGGTGGATGAGCCAATGACGGGTCAAACTATTAACTCCACTCTTACACTGTCCCCACTTCAGGACTATCCAGATTCCCTGCCTCAGACAGGGCTTCCAGGCATGATTCACAAGCCCACAGCTGACAACAAACTCCTTGACTATGACATGGATGATGCTACAGCTGATCTATTCTAGAAACCTGGAGACTCTCTCATAGCACCTGTTCCAGACTTACTAACAGTCTGACTGTTGTGAAAATTTGAGACTGTATTTCAGTC
>QGOA01010056.1:0-11429 GCA_003313075.1 Termitomyces sp. MG16
CACATCTACTAAAAAAAACAAAAAAAGGCAATTCTTTGTCAGCCTTAGTCAGAACTGACTAATCAATAATTCCCACAAAATGGTTGTCCCATTCTATATAGAAGATATGATGTGATCATAGTTGTAGTAGATCTCTGTGGCAAGCGTGCTCATTTGATTTCAACACACATTACTTGCTCAGCCATGGATGCCACTAATCTGTACTGGAAGCATGTCTGGAAACTCCATGGGTTGTCAGATGCTTATGTCTCTGACCATGGACCTCAGTTTGTGGCAGAGTTTACTAGAGAACTGTATTGCCTCCTTCATGTCAAACTCCACACTTCCACAGCCTACCACCCCCAGTTGGATGGCCAGACCAAGTGTGTCAACCAGGAGCTAGAACAGTATCTCCAGCTCTTCTGCAATGAACAACAGGATGACTGGGATGACCTATTACCAGAGGCAGAATTTCAATACAACAACCGTGTACATGCTGCCACCCAGATGTCTCCTTTCCTTCTAGATACTAGTTGACACCCTCGGATGGGATTTGAGCTTTGTGGATGACTTTCAGAGAATGAAGCTGTCAACAAGTTCATAGATCAGATGAAGGCAGCCCAGGAGGAAGCCAAGACTGCTTTAGCTAAGACAAAGGATGACATGGCCCACTACTATGATCGTGGACAAACTCCAGCCCCCAAGTACAAGCCTGGAGATTGAGTCTACCTGGATGCCTCTGACATCACTACCATTCAACCTTCTCAGAAGCTCTCCTACCATTGTCTAGGACCCTTTTCTATAGTAAGGCAGGTAGGCCTATCAACTCAAGCTGCCTAGTGGAATGAGTTGACTCCATCCAGTCTTCAATGTGGTGTCTCCAGCTTCAGAGGATCTAATCCCAGGTCAACATCCACAGCCACCTCCACCTTCAGTTCTGATAGACAACCAAGAAGAGTACGAAGTGGAACGAATCCTAGACAGCCAACTCTTTAGGAACAAGCTTCAGTTCAAGGTCAAGTAGAAGGGCTATGGAATTGAGGACATCTCCTGGTAGCCATAAGAGAATGTCCATGCCCCTGCCTTGGTCTGGGAATTCTATCAACAGCATCCCAATGCTTTCCAGGCAATCAGAGGCCTCTATTCTCTTTCCAAGGTAGTCCAGGCCATCCAGAACTACTTCTATCCAGCACGTCAAGATGCCATGCTCTAAAGGGGGGATGATGTCAGGGGACTCCTCAATTCTTCCTTTTCTCACTCCTTATCTCTTCACTCTCCCTTCATTCATTCTCTTATTTCTTCTGATATTATTTCATTTTACTGTTTTATTTCTTCTGATATTATTTCATTTTACTGTTTCCATTCTTTCAACACTATCTGTTAGTACTACTCTCAGCTCTTGAGGTGCTCTGGTTCTTTAGCTACTATTCAGGCAAGTGTGGGCCCCTCAGCACCACTTTATATAAGCCAGAGTTTGCCAGAGTTTGCCCTTATTTGTGCAATTGTTTATGTAGGCAATTTTTTTGAGTTTTTAAGGTTTTGTTGTACTGTACCGTTGTTTCCCATGCTTCAGAGGCCCCAGAAGTGTCCAACCTGGCATAAGGAATCCCTAGACCTGTTTTCTTTGGATCTCCCTCTGCCAGGTAAGTAGCTATCTATTAAGCCAGACTCCAGAACCTGCGATACAATAAAAAATACTAGGAAACAGTCTAGGAAACAGTCAAGAGAATCCCCAGTGTAATGTCGTGATGACAGAGAACAACTATATTTTCATACCTAGGAAACAGTCAAGAGACTATTTCCTATTAGAAACAACCTGATACATAGTGAGAGAAACACTCACATCCTCAGTGTAATATCGTGATGACAGAGAACAACTGAGGATGATGTGTTGTTCAAGCATGTCTCTAAGTTCTAATCATGTGACCACATAGCATAACTGACTCAAACAGGATAGTATCCATAATGTTCTAAGGGCGCCCTGCAGCTGCACAGCCCGCTACGTGTTATTGTTATTATATGCACATCATATTGGAGAGATATGTTAATAAACTTGAAACGATAATATCTACAAAGTGTCCCAATCTGATAGTCCGAATAGCCCTGGTAATGAGTTCCAAATGTGCTGCCAGCCAATTTGATGTGCAGCGCAACCCCATATTCCAGTCAACACATAACAACTGATCCCAAAAAGGTTTCCAACTTGTTAGGGCCTCGAGCTGTGCTAAGCGGTCCTGACAAGAATTGTCGAGGACTTGAACACTAATAATTTCTTGGCCCATTTTGCATGCAAAAGGTGTTGCACATTTGGTAGGTGGTGGTTCATCGAGCCATTGCCAAGTAATTTCCTTTTGCATTACAAATAAAGACTCTCATGCGACAATACAAAGTGTCTGGTCGATTTTCAGCAAAGAAACCTGCGGTTCTGATTCTAATCCTTTTGTAATTTGTTTCTATATTTTGTTAGATAGTTGACCAAATGTGAAGCAAGTATTCACTGATGTATATCGATGGCAAATAAGGTAGTATAAGACAGGCAAACATTGCTGCAAATTGCAGGCGGTTATCGTGGGCAGCAGTAGCATTTCAATTCCCTTATCACATTTGAAACCCAAAATGTTATCCAATGTTATCCATAATGGTTTGTGATTCCTCCCACTAGTCCATCAAGATGGGATACACCAACATCGGTCTTTGAATGAGCCTGTTGAACAATATTGAGCATTGAAAGTTGTGTAACATATATAGCAAAGTGTTCAACCCAGATGCATTCAGTGGCGCTATGTTAAGAAACAGGCTATAACAACATTTCAGAGAACGTCTTTTCATTATTGTACATAACTTACCCATCCAGGCCGTAAATAGCACGCAGTAAACAGTCGATTTCTGATATGGTATGAGTGGTGATCTCATATTTTGTAATTTGATTTCCAGTCATTGTTTGCAAATACAAGTCATGAAAGAATGTCGACGCTGCACTGAGCACAGAAACATGGACCTTGAAATATACAATTTTTTCAACTGTTAATGACAGATTTCCATCAACAAACGAGATAGGCATTTTAGGTCATAGAAAAATGACGACAGTGCGAATGTGTCAATGAAAGTAACATTTTCAATATTGTCAGAACAAAATCAGATACCAAGATTGGAAGACTAATTCCAGAAGAACTTCGATCTGTGATAGTGTCAGAGAGAGAAAATTAAAAAAGGAGGCGGACCGTTACAAGGAGAAACACAGATGAATGTGGGAGAATAAAGAATATATCCTCGAAGGAGACGGGACATTGACCGGTGGGAATGAAATATTCACAGAAAAGAGCGAACCAGTTGAGGCTGAGGGACATGACGGAACCATTGCCAGGCAATATGATAAAAGGCAAGAGACAGTAAAAAGAAGTCTGGAGATGGAAAGAAGTGATGAAATACATCAAATGCCCATTGTGATCAGAAGACAATAAGCCAAGGTGCATATAGAGGGAAGTAGGGATGCAACTGTAGTTCACAGAATGATTGAAAAAAACAGGAACTCTAGATGAGCCCAAAAGAACGCTCATTGGAAGCAGGGAGAGAGATAGGCGAAGAGTTGAGAACAATGTGCAAGAGAAAGGAAGAAACGTAGCAACCAGAACCTAGACCAAAAGAGGGGCAAAAATGAAACAGGGTCACTAAAAAAAACTGACACAGAGGCGGATAGGACAAAACGGGAATGGAAAAAGGGTGACACGTGATCATTGTCAGACAAAAAAAAATTCCACCCAAGTTCACGGGCCATAGACCCACTACTAAAGTAGTGGGAATAACACAACCTCATCAGTGGCAAAGTGGGTACAAAAAGAATGTGAATTGAAAAGACAAAGAAATTAAGGTAAAGAGACAATACCCAGAGCTTTTACAAATTTGTAGTGAGAGTCTTTTTCCAACGGCTTTGTGAAGATATCAGCAACCATTTCTGACATTGGTATCCAAGATGTGATGAAAAAACCAGTCTTAAGATGTTGTCTGATGAAGTGATAATGAATGTCAATATGTTTCAAGTGTGTACCAGTGGAATCAGAGTTTGCAATGTCTAGTGCACTCTTATTGTCACAGAAGATTGGAAAAGAACGTGGGATTGGAAGGTCCAAGAATGTCAAGAAATATCAAATGGCTAATGCTTTCTGCATTGCATGAGCAATCAACATGTACTCAGCTTCCGTTGATGAAAAAGCAACAGTTTGTTGTTTGATGGAAGACCAGGAAACAAGACTGGAGTAAATGAAAAAAGTGTAACTCAATACACTCCAACAATTTTTGGAATCAGAGGCCCAGTTGGCATTGACTGCACCAAAATCCATTGGAAAGATCATCCATACCAGAGGATTGGACGGTGTGTCGGAGAAATTGTATATGATTGCAAAGTCTTTAGTGCCTGAGAGGTAACAAAGAACTCTTTTTGCTGCCAGTAAATGTTTTCGAGTAGGGTTAGAATTATATTGACCCAAGGACATTGCTGTGAACGCCAGATCTGGTCAAGTGCACAAGCTAAGGTATAGGATTGATCCAATGAGTTGTTAATAGTAAATCTTGATATTGTCGTCACTTATCTCAGGCAAGGTGTTTGGAGGTGGTTTAGGTAAGTCCTCAATTTTCCCTGCAATTGGTAATGATAAAGGGGTAGCATCAAGTAATCAATAGGTTGTTAGAAGGTCAAGGATATATCCCTTCTGTGAAATCCACAACTTCTTTTGGGAATGATCCTGATCAATACGTATGCCAAGATACAGGTCTGTCATACCAGAATCCTTGACTTTGAACTGTTGTCTCATGCATTATATTATCCAATCATAGAGTTCCTTCAAATTTGTTGCATTCAGTCCATCATCAACATGAAGACATATAATGATAAAAGACTGTAAAAAACTGTGTGATCAATGCTGCATCTGGTAAGGCCATATGATTTGAGTTCTTCTCAGATCACCTCATACTATTTGTGCAAGGCTTGCTTAAGTCCATACAACATGCACAGAACCCGATTCACTTTTGATGATTCAGCATTTGGAAAACTGGGAATTTGCTTACAATATATTTCCTGTGAGAGTAGAGCGTTTAGGAATGCAGTGATGACGCCCAAAAGTTTGGTCAGTAACAAATGTAGCTGTAGTGTTACCGTACCAAGAGTTTGCGTTGGGCGCGCTATAAGTGATGAGAGGAGTCCCGGGCAGGTCCCAGAGAACGCGCCTGTGAAAATAGGTAAAAGTCGGTAACGGGGTCAGCAAGTGTAAAGCGCTATGGTAAAGCGCCTAGGAAGAAGCGGTAAGTGAACACGGCAAAGATAAGCGGCAAGAGCACGATAAGCTTAGCGAAGTCTAAGCGTCGATAATGCCTGCCGTAGTTGCAAGGCACGAGTATGTCGAGTGTTGGCGAGCGTCTGTAACTGCCAATAAGTTTGACGTTGCCGACCGTAGCGTAAATGAGCTCTTGAGCGTAAGGGAGACTGAGGAAAGGGGAGTGGTGAACTCTGGTCTGTTGTTCGATTGTCCTATGTACAAGTCGGTAAGTGCTTTTATACTACAATGAGTTCACCGTCGCCAGTGACTAAAGAGCGGTAAACTAGAAAATTTTATAAGGGGTAGCTCCAACGGTTTCAGATCTCTGCCATCTATTCAAGACCCTTAGCGCCACCAGGCGGCAGATCGCGGTGCTAAACCATCAGTCCATCACCTTTCTGTCTGTCCAAAAGGCTAAGCAATGTCAGGTGCCAAATCGAGGCGCTAAGCGGTGTCGGACGCCAAGGTCAAATGCCAAGCTGTCCGTCAGTTTTTGATAAATGATCAGGCTTCTCGCTAAGCGCTGTTGTCAGTGACTGATGCCATCTGTCAGTTGTCATTCTTGCTGCCGTCGGCGCTATCACTTGATTGGATCTGCTTCTTGCCATGTCTGGCCATCGGGAATGGCTTAAAATAGGTAGAACACGTGCGCTAAGTTCGGAACGAGTGCGGCAAGGTTTCCGGAGCTGGTGCCGAGTCTGCCGTTGATGCGCCTAACCTGTATAGGGTCCTATCAGCAGTCTTGACGTCGAATATAAAAAGTTCTAGATCATACATGGCAGCATATGCCAGTGTAATCCTGATGCTGGTCATTTTGGCAACCGGTGCATATGTCATACCATAATCCTCAGGTTATTGGCTGAAACTCTGGGCTACTAAGCAAGCCTTTTCCATTCCTTTGATTACCGATCTATTGGCATTGAGCTTATAAGCATAAACCCAACAGACTCCTATGGCTTTACAACTCAGAGCTAAGTCAGCAGGTGTAAAAACCTTCTGTTGGTGGAGACTGGCTATCTCTCTCTCCATCTCAGCCTGCCAGACAGATGCATCTAGTTGGTTGATTGCTTCATGATAGCTATTCGGAGGTTTGTCAAGGTTGAAAGATTTGTCAGTTTTCAATTTAGATATATCAGATCCAAAAAATGCATATGTTAAGTAATCATTAATGACTGTATTCTTGAGGTGAACAAGCTCCCTCAAAGACATAGAAAATTGAACTAAATCTTGAAAGGCATTGAAATCTAGTATGGCAGAAAAACCTTAATGTGGCATGAGATGCACCTTTTGATCTGCACAAAGTTTCATGAGGCATTCATTTTTCTTGTGCATATCTTTGAAAAATGCTTGACCTGCATTGGTCATTATAATTTTCCAATGGGGACAAGAGGTGGACAATTGTTCTGGTGGTCATGAATTTGATGTAACTGAGTGTGAATCATGGGAGTCAATTTGAAAAACAGGGGATTGTGGTCATGATATCTGTGCCATAGATGAAATATTCATGGGCTGCAATTTGCCTCTCACATTTTTGTTGAACACAACATTGTGGGAGAAAAAGTATTTGCCATTCATATCTTGAACATGCCATCCAACTCAATTTTCTTCATATCCAACAAAGACCACTTCAAATTGCCTGGTATTCCCTTTTTGATGTGTTTCCTTTGGAAAAAGAACAAAACACTGACAACCCCATACCCAAAGATGGAAGAGATCAGGTTTGTAACCCTCAATGATCTTGTAAGGAGTTGTAAAATCAGGCAGCGTCAACGTAGGCAAACAATTTTGCAGGTATTGTGCCGTTAAGATAGTGTTGCCTAGGAAGGAAATAAGTAGGCCAGCCTCAGCCATGAGAGTTTGCACCATATCCTTCAGGGTGCAAATATACCATTCCACCTTCCCATTCTGCTGGTGGGCATATGCCGCTGTTGACTGTATGGTGATTCCTTTATCATCCAAGTGGTTCTTCAATTGACCCTCAACAAACTCCTTCGCACTATCACAGCAAACATTGAGAATTTTGTTTCCAGATTTGAGTTCAAGATGAGCCTGGAAGTCCTTGAAGTGTTTATACGTGTAATCCTTCTTTGATAATAATGCAGTGCTTCCATAGTTTGAATAGTCATTGAGAATTGAGTGGAAATAGGATGAATGTCCATTTGCAAACTGAGTTGGGAAAGGTCCACATGAATCCATGTGCATGAGCTCACAAACACTAGAAGCGCAATGTTGAAAATTGTCATAGGGCCTAGCAGGTTGTTTTCCAATGATACACGGGATGCAGTGGTCATCATGAAAAGATCTCTTAAAATTAACCCCAATTGTGCAGCCCTTAGTCAAAGTAATCCACATAGTATTCCTAGCAGGATGGCCCAATCATCAATGCCAAAAAGTGGAAGTAATCGGAATCTTGGGAAAATTCAGAGATGAAAAAGTGATTGCAGGAAACAAAGTAGTGCCAGAAATCCCAAGAAGAATAAAATCACAATGAAGAAAAGACAGACGATGATGAGCTCCCATTATAGATGACCACGGATAGCGCCAACACAAGCACCTCACATTGGCACACTGAGACCACCAGGAGCGGCACGTCTTAGCGCTCCAGGGGCTAATTTTTGCATATTTTTATGTTAATAACTCGCAGCTGGAGCCTCTAATTACTCCAGGACCACTCTTTATGGCACCATCTATTCTTAGCACTCCTCTTGACACCTTGCCGCACCTTGCCACTCACCCTTCAGGGCCATACACGGACACAGACACTTGGCACCCATGATGCTCTTAGCCAGTGGCAGCAGGAATGATGAAGTATTTTATGACAGACAGCTTGGAGTTTCACCTTAGCACCTGACATCGCTTAGCTTCTTGCCGACTCAGACTGACAGCATGATTGTGGACTTTTTCACCATATAGTTTGATTCAGGGCATTTACTTACATATAAATACTTACTTTTTGTTAGTAGTACAGGATCAATTGGGCAGTAGGGATTGTATCTCAACATTTCGGTCACCCTACGCAACAGACTACCTTTTGTTGACCATGTCAGCAAGGGGACTCTGCTTTAGTTCTCTCTCACTCTTTCTGTCTGCAATCTCTTAGTGCCTTGCAACTATGGCAAGGCATTTGTGCTTAGATCTGCTAAGCAATCTCGTCATTTTATCATCTCTTTTAGGTGCTAACACTTAGCACCTCTTAGTGACTTTTTTACAGTGTCTCTTAGCGCCTTTCCTTGGCGACTCTCTCCCACGCTCCTTAGCGCCTTTCCTTGGCAACTCTCTCCCATGCTCCTTAGCGCCTTTCCTTGGTGACTCTTTCCCGTGCCTCTTAGCACCTTTCATTGGTGATTTTTAGCATACTCTTGCTGCATTTTGGGCCTTACATAAGCACCAATCTCCCCTTTTCCTTACCACCAACCTCTTGCCTACTGTGCGTTCTCTGGGACCTGTCCAGGACTCTCTTCCATACTTAGCACACCCAAAGCTATATTGACTAAGTAGCTGTACTAGTGATAGTGCACCTTAGCGCAATTTGGGCGTCATCAATGATTCAAAACCATTGCCTGTAGAGACTTTCCACAAAGTTGGGAGGATTCTGGAAAATATATGGTTGTCGCCTCCTTTTCAAAGCACAGTTCCAGGTCGCATTTGGTCATAAAACCAACAGAGAGAAGATTAATGGAAACATTGGGAGCATAAAGACAGTCAGACAATATCAACACAATGGGTTTGCCATCAACAATCACACAAAAACGAACTTCTCCCTAGTCTAATGTGTCGAGTCTACCACAGTTAGCAGTGCCAACTGGTACTGCCAAATCTTCATTGTAGGTCCAAAAACAGTGCTTATCACGAATGATGTGAGTTGTACAACCCAAATCAAGGATAGAATTGAAACAGGAGGAAATCAAGGCCAATGCAACAGGGTCAGTTGAGCTCACAAACACATGAAACAGTGGTGTCAACCTGTTGGGTAGATCATACAGATGAAAAGCCATATCATTGCTGTCATCATCAAGTACAACAGGTAATACATCGGATGTGTCAGTGCTGTCAGGGATGATGGGTATAGTAGATGAAGAGTTATCAGTCAATGAGTCAGAAATTGCCACATGTGCGTGTGGCCAAGAAAATGAGTCCCGAGAGACCTCAGAAGGAGAAATACGCCAAGAAGAGCCAGGATCAGGAATGTTGGGTTGTTGAGAGGAAGGAGTATTCAAAGCAGGAGGATGAGAAGTCAAAAGCATTGATGCCTTGTTGTGGTGAGGAACAAATGACTGAAGGTGCCAACGGACATCAATATTGGTATCAAGGATGGTGTCAGCCAGGGAGAAAAAGTCAAAAGTGCTCTCAGGGTTGTTTGTCCATGAGCGACGAACCTCTTCACATAAGAAAGTGAAGGCACAATGATCCAGAATACCATTCATAAATTTCTGAATTCTCTCGTATAGTATAAAGTCCTACGCAGTCTGAGATAACTGATTGATGGCAATGTGCCAAGCCTGAACATAAGAAGGAATGGCATTGGGAGCACAATAGAGATTGAACACTGAATTCTTGATTCACTGGGCCAAGGCAGCACTGCCAGAAATCAAAAAAATTGCATGCTGTGCGAATGGGAAAATTATGAGGACCCTCTCGAGCTGGGAGAAGAGAGTTGAGAATCTCCGCTGACAACTTGCCTGAAATAATGTGTGAGCAAATGTTATTGTTCTTCCAGAAAATTTCATAGACACAAGAAGCATCCTGAGTAAGATGAAGGGGGGGCCAGAGCGACCACAACCTTGCAAGTAGGATCATAGGGGGATCCTGAAGATAGAATGGGACAAATATGGCCATTCAATCCCATATGATCAATCAGAGCCATCACAGGATTAATCTACAAACCCCAATCCACAGAAGAATTGAAATGAGAAATAGTAGAAAGGGGAGGAAGCTTAGAATCCAAAAGGGGCTCAGCAGGAGAAGAGGAAGAAAAAGGTGGAGATGGAGCAACAGGAGGAGGAGAAGAGAAAGGAAAAGAATGTGCAGTCGGAGGGAAAGGGGGGTAGTAATAAGGATATGGATACCAAGAATAAGGCAACATAAGAAGAGAAGTAGGAGGACTATCTGCAAAAAGAGGTTGAGGAGAAGGAACCTGCAGCGCCAAAGGAGGAATGCCTGAAACAGGAGAAGGTACAGAGAGAAAAGCCAAGGAAGAATGAGACAAAGATACAGGACATAAGGGGACAGGTGAAGGTGGGGTAAAACAGGGAACATCTACAGGAGGTGGAGGATGAAACGTAGGACCTGCATTCAAATAGGTCTGAAGAGGTGTGGAAAGAGAAGGGGAAAAATGCAAAGCAGGAGCAGACAAAGGATGATAAATGTTGATGATTCAAAGAAGAGGTTGAAGCAAAATTGTGAAATTGGGGTCTACTAGGACGAACAGGTGTGGGAACATGCAAAGCATTTGGAAAATTGGGAGGAACAGTAGATGAGACTGGAGTAGGTGTACCAAAATCAGGAGGGACAAAAGAATTGGCAAGCGAAGAAGATATATGTGGTCTATTGTAATGCGTACATTTAAAAGGATGTAAAAGAGAATGAGAAAAAGCTGTAGCAGAAGACAAGGGCAAGAAATGCAGAAGCAAATCCTGGGAAAAAGACTCAGATTGGGGTGGGACACCCATCAAAGAAGGCCATCACAACAGATTCCCTGGTACAGGTACAGGATGACCTGATTGGGCATGCTGGGTGAAAGGGTTGACATACTGGTGACCCAAGGAAAAAGCAAGGACTACTCAACAGACCAGAGTGACGAGGACCTAAATAAGAAACCAGAAAAATGCCAAAGGAATGATTCAGTGGCATGTGGTAGGATCTTGGAGTACTAGCAACCCTAGAGAGGGAAGCCCATAACCTATTAAGCCAGACTCCAGAACCTGCGATACAATAAAAAATACTAGGAAACAGGCTAGGAAACAGTCAAGAGACTATTCCCTATTAGAAACAACCTGATACATAGCGAGAGAAACACTCACATCCTCAGTGTAATGTCATGATGACAGAGAACAACTGAGGATGATGTGTTGTTTGAGCATGTCTCTAAGTTCTAATCATGTGACCACATAGCATAACTGACCCAAACAGGATAGTATCCGT
>QGOA01010060.1:0-12155 GCA_003313075.1 Termitomyces sp. MG16
AATAATAATATATTATAATAATATAATATATTATTGACTACTAAAGTAAGTAAAAGCTATGTGGCCAACACCACATAGCGGACTACACTACAAACCCCCACTATCATGACTGCTGACACTGCCATCACACACATCAGACCCTGCCATCATGCCACACCCCCTGACAGCCCCACATCACAGATCCCAGAACTGTCCACCAGCACATCTGCCAATCATTGGATCACATCAATCACTCCAGCTATCATGCATCATGCATCAGGGCCATCCCTCCATGCCAATGCATCGCGCGCTCTGTATGTGCAATCCCTGGTATATAGTTTCCCCTCTTTTGCCACTGCCCATTTACTCCTGAAACCACCCCAGACATCCTGGAATCCCTCAAGAACCTGGAGTAGCCCCCACTGGTACTTAAGGAGTGTCATGACCCCTCCACTCCGGGCCCACCCCGGGACACCCCCGGAACACCCTTTGGGACCCTCCCTCCGACCCCACAGGACACGCCCCGCCATCACGACCGCCGACACTGCCATCACGCGCATCAAGGACCGCCATCAGCCGCCACCAGCCCCGATCAACGATTGGATCACGCAACTCGTTCCGGCCATCACGCATCACGCATCACGGCTCTATCCGCGCCAATTGATCGCGCGCCCCACACGTGCGATTCCGGTATGCAGCCCCTGCCGCTACTCAATGACCCCCGGAACCCATCCCAGATATCCCGGAACCCCGAGACCCAGCCCCGTAGTACTTATAGCATAGTTCCCTGTTGTATTCGCTAGTCTTGATATTACATACACTGTTACTTTGCTTTACTTGGATTGTTGCATGCCCTCTATTTGACTGGTACGCATTGACTGGCACGCTTGACTGGCACGCTTGGATATTCGCGTGCTCTAAGACTGGTACGCACTTCACGACTTTAACTTACTAACTTGGTCTCGTCTTAGAACCTCCAGTTCACAACTCGACCCCCACCCGAACTCCCCAGTTACCACTACCCAAAACCCCCGGACTAAGTCCCCTCTCCCGGGATTTCCCTGTCCACGTCTTGAACCCCGGAATCCTAGCCCCGGAGTTCCAGACACCCGAGTATCCGTGGGTCAAGTCCGCATTGTAAGGGCGATTGCTTTCCCGGAGAGCCCCCGACTCAGCGGAACCTGACAAGGAGTAGCTACCCACTTGTCGTACTTTAGTCTTGATATTACATTGATTGTTTGCATGCCCTTTTGATTGACCGGTATGCACTGACTGGCACACTTTGGCTGGTGTGCTCTGACTGGCACACTCAACCTTTTCATGTGCTCTTAAAATTGGTACGCACTTTGCAACTTAAATTTTACTGACCTGGTCTTGTCTTAGAACTCCCGGTTCTTGACTCAACCCTAATCCCTTGTCTCTTTTGACTTCACCTGATCTCTGAACTAAGTCCTTTACCCTGGGAATCCTCTGTTCATGTCTTGAACCCCAGAGCATAGTGATATGAATGCCTCTAAAACAAGGCATATGAAAGACAAGAAAGGCTCCCTAAAAATAAACAAACCAAATGGTTATCTGCTGAAAACTGTAAGCAGGCATCAAAAACTGTAGACGTGGGAGCCTTCACCTCAAAAAAGACTCACAACGTGTAAAGACAACGAACCCAGCACATAAACAGCCAAGTGAAATATGCTGAATATCCGATCCAAGGGATAGCCGACAGTGGTGGTGCTCAGCAGTCAGATCTGGCATCAACCATCAAAAAGAACTATTCCTGAGTGACGACGTACCATTGAAAACAACAATGAGCCTCGTCCTCAGCACCTCAACACGTTGTACCATGACCATGTGACCACAACATGCCACTTGGGCAAAGGAAGGAAGAAGGGTAACCAAGGAAAAAGAGTTAGAAGGGTAGGAATGGTCGAAGAAAAAGATGGATGAACCTTTAGCCACGACACCAAGCGCCGGCACAAACAGCAACCAAGGTCTAGACCTGATACAACGCTACGCCAAGCGCCAGCCATGTGCAATGAACGAGGAACAATATAAAAACACATGAGGGATTTGACGGTTCATGTGTCAAAGGAGGCAGTATAAAAGGGAGGGGAATTTGGGGGAGTCAGGCAAGCAACTCACTTGCCACGGCTCAGAGTCCTCAGGGAGTGGACATCTTAGGCCAACAAGCACTTTAGTTGACTTCGGGTTTTAGTTTTAATACTATTTGTACCCACATTTTCAAGTGTGAACTTTTATTAAGTTTTACATTTCAAACTAAAAACAATCAAAATTATACTATTATTACAATGTGTGTGTGCATGTAACTTAAACCCCCAGAACTTCGTGAACTGAGGTTTTATATTTTAAATCTAAGTCTTGTTCAATTTCACTTGGACAACGTAAAATAAAATAAAAACTTACATTTTGCATCAATAGTCCAGAGTTCCAGACATCTGTATACATATAGATCAAGTCCACTTCATAAAGGCATTGCTTTTTTGGAAAGCCCCTGACTTGGCAGAACCTGACACTAGCATGGCATGTCCAAGATCTATTTGTTGACATTGTTCTATACTAATATAGTCTACTGCTTATATAAGCATCTGCATACAGGCTGCTGCTTATACAAGCATCTGGATAGACAAATAATAGTCTAATGAATCATATGACAGCAAAAATTGAAGATATTTTTTCCACACTAATACAAGCTATTGCTTACTAAGTGTCTGGACATACTATTGCTTACACAAGCATCTGGCAGTCATGAATCACATGGCAGCAAAAATTGAAGACATTTTTCCCACACTGACACACACTTCAGGGCATATTAGATATTTCTTGGCGTAAAGGCAAGCACCAAAGGTGGTGAGCATTTTTAGAGGCCTCTGTGTGCTCAGGAGTTCCTCTGTTCTCTCCCACACCTTTTCTCTCCAAGATTGTGTGCCAATCGTGGCATGGTGCCAGGGCCTGGCAGATGCCGTGCTGTGGTCAGTATGGCATGCGGTCTCAGATATTTTGGGTGGCCTTCTCCTCTGTCCCTATCTGCTGCCCAGGTGAGTGTTTTTGTGCTCTCTCACATTGCCAACTTGTCTCACTGTGATCCCCTTTTCTTTTTAGCTTTCATTTGTATTATATTTTTCTTCTAATTATTTGTTCACCCTTCTGACTACCGGTGAGACACCCCCTCTACATGGCTACCCAGTGAGCTGGGCTCACCTCTCACTAAGTTTAAAAGTTGTGTTGTGCTAGTTCAAAACGAAATATCTAAAGTAAGCATGCCATGGAAAGGTTGCATCAGCCCCTAACTCACATTTTATGCCAGTATTCTATTAGTATACTTCTACTCATAATTTTGTCAGCCCTCCCTCCTCACCCTGTATAGTACAGTAGCTACCTGTTGCCTTCACCATTATCAATCTACATGGTCATGCTTATGCATGACCGTTTTGGGCACTATAACTCCTTAACTGCAGAGGTAGAGAAATATTAATCAGAAACAGATCAGATAATTTCTAACAAGTATTTTTTTAGAAAATTATGAAAAAAAAATTGCCTTATTAGGAAATGTTTAAGAAAGTTTCTGGAGAAACACTCATTAAAAATTACATGACATGTTTTCAATAGATGTTTCTTCAGAAATCTCTAGCATGCCCTGAAGTGACAGGCTGCTGCTTATACAAGCAATCCAGATAGACGAACAGTCTAATAAATCACATGACAGCAAAAATCAAAGACATTTTTCCCTCACCTACCTCAGCCTCAGGACAAACATCAACAACAAGAATCAAAATCACATGATGGCAAAAATTGAAGACATTTTTCCCACACATAGTCCGCTGCACAGAAAAACCTCGATCTATTCTAGATCTTGGAATGCTTGCACACCCCGCACATTACAGAACTCACATGAGTGTAATATATCTATTCCATTTGTATTTTGTATATAAGTTGTTTCCATATATACTGCTTACTGGGCCTTATATCTTGTCCAGACAACTTGCATATTTTATTCTTATTCTAACGTATTGTATTGTATGTAGATGTGCGTGTATATACATTCAATTTAAAAATGTACAAAAGAAATAAACATAAAAATAACATTAAAAATCATACGAACAAATTGTCGACTTCGCAACAAGGTAGGTCTCGGGCAGGCCGTGGTAGCAACGGCCCATACAAGCAAGCACATTAACTACGATTACCTAGAATTGACATACGTGTTACTTACTAGATACTCTGAACCGAAGTGCAAGCTCGGACTAAAGATTCTAAAAACATATGCAATGTATGAAGCAGACCCTCAGTCATGTTTACACATCTGAGGGTATGTCACACAATACTGCTCATCTATACTATACTAACTAATACTTAGTCTTAGCACTTATGTGTTCTTACTAGGTGTATTGTTATAACCCGTTCTTCTCGTTCCAACAAACACCGCCACCTCACTCAAAGGACCACACCCCGCCTTTCTCTAGATTTCCTCGTGACACTCAGGCCATTAAGAAGGAAGTCAGTCATGTTTACCAGTCAAATAGACAATTATTTAAGACCATAACACTATTGAAGTAAGTAGTAATTTCTGGAAAGATAGTCTGCGACTAGACCTCCCCAGATAATCCATCCTAAACTTCCATTGCTATTGAAGTTGCCTATGAAGCCATTTAGTGACCCGTATCGGCAAAACAAGCATAACATACTCCAACAACTCTCTGGAACATCAAGATCGACGCTCAGTGCTTGCCAAATTAAATGTATACCCAGGCCCCCCATTGTAATGATGAAGTAGGTAGGTCCATGATTGTTAAGGACGCCTGCAACTAGGAAGGTGACCCAAAAAATAACGCCCAAGAGGAACAGCATCGGCCGAATAAAAGAACCAAAGGCAATGGCGGATGAATGAACCCCAGCCTAGAATAGCAGGGTCAAAATGGAAATGTTTACGGAAGTTGAAAAAGACACCTTTATATCATCTCTAATATCCTGGCAAGCATATATTGTATCTATATCTGGCCTTCATTTCAAGTGACGGAGTAGAAAAGGTAGACCCTCACCGTAAAGCATTGTCCAACACCAACATCCCATCATTACTACCAAAGTCAGATAAACATTGCTCCGACCTTGGTGGGATATCCATGCAGTCAGAAAACCTGATATTGAGTGAGTCATGAAGTAATGTAATTTGCCTTAGAACTGACCGAAGTTCATTGCAACACCAAGCCATGCCTGGGGCCAGTTGGTAGCCCTTTTCATCAGAGGATAGATAGCAAAACTGCTCTGATAATTAGCGTTGGTGCTAGAAGGATGGTTCAACTCACAGGGGCACCAATTGGAAGAGTGCCACTAAGAGACTAGAGAGGAAAATTGGCTTATCTCCAAACCCTGAAAGTAAAAATGGACCGACCCAAGGCCCCGCGTAGTGAGGCAAAAGAAACTGATTCCAAATAAGTATTGACCCAGAAGGTATATAGAAGCTGCTTTGACAGAGATACGACCGCTAGGAAGGGGACGATTCTTTGTGCGCTCTAAAATCTTTAGGTTTACTTTCCGTAACTGTAGACCCCCAGCCAGTGAGTACGTACGGACTTGAGCATCGAAATTTCGATCCATGATATCATTGACAGTGCATGCAGCACTGCGTACAATGAAAGCAGAGAGGAGGCATCTGGATAGACAAAGAAAATATGTGACCATCGGCATACGTTGGCTATAGGCGGCCATAGTCAATCCCCATGCTAATGGTTCTTAAGATTAGTGCGATCTAGGTATGGACAGAGGAATACCAAACGGCCAAAACATAAGCTTTGTCCCCGTGGGCTACGAATGGCTTAAGCAAGGATATTTGATGAACAAGGTATACCGCACTTTGTCCCACCGAATCAATTCGAGGTAGGGGTTGTTTCTGCTTGAAGATAGTTTCTCTAAGCTTTTCCATGGAGCCATGTGGAAGGGAGAGGGATATCATGGACATTCTTTTCGTCTACAATTTAAGTTACGGACTTGAGGGTGTCTGTGTTTGTGCTGATTGTGGAGGTGTAGTACAAATCAAAAACGTATCTATAAAAAGCAGCGTACTAGAACAACAATTTCCGAGGTTTCACTTGCGTTTCTGACCTAGAACATATTTTTTCGAAGGAGCTACCGGAACAATGATTTGTACCTTGTATCCACATTGTACTACTGATGGAAGAATGCATGAGTTAGCAAAAAGCGAACATGTTACATGTGCTCTGAACATGATTTCCAGCGACTTCATTCAATGGAGAAATGAAGTTCCGATGGGCGCACATCTATCCATATATGAGTTGGTCCTGTGATGATGTTGAATGAACTTCTGATGAATGGAAACCATCTTCGTCAGCTACATCTTGATCTTGTTCAATGGAATTTACCCCGGGTCCTGTGTATAATACGATTAACAGAATTTCTTATGGAAGAATGGACTTTTTTTGCACACATCTTTCCCTACATCAGCGCTCATAGGCAACAGTTGGAACTACTTCGGGCTAATCCAAAAATATCAAAAAGGATGGGCCGCTGCGACGCACGGCGAAACCGAGGTCTACGCGGTTGGGTGTTATTCGGAGACGTGACATGGCAGTGCTGACGTAACAGTGGCAGCGTGATATGCCAGCGCGTAGGGAGAAATACAGACCATGTTTGTGTAAATATTGAGATCCAAATTCACTGGGTGCACTTTGACTTCGTCGCGCGTTTGCAAGAAAGATTTTATTACAGCTTAGTAATACAAAATAAATTATTGCAGAGGGGTGGGTGAGAGCGTGGTGTAACTGCCACGCGCTCCGACCTTTCGCGACCTGAAAAGAAAACGTCACTTTTAGCTGCAATTCGGGCGGGCGGGAAGGATGGACTATGACACCTGTTACTTTACCTGACTTCCTCGAATCACTAATGTCTCTGGTTCGCGTAGGTCACTATGGCGCGGTCTATACCTGTTGCGACTTGGGATGGGTGGGCAGGAAAAATTTTCCTGTTGTCGGCTTGCCCAGTACTAGCGCGCAACAAAACTACTGAGGGTGTGTCACAAAGCAAAAGGGAATTCTTGTGACAGCACAGCCACCCTCATTCAAAGACCACACCCTTTCCGTCACTCGAATCTCCCGACGGACAGGCCAGCCATCTTTGACTTTGTTGCGCGTTTGCAAGAAAGATTTTATTACAGCTTAGTAATACAAAATAAACAGCATTTTATTGCAGAGGGGTGGGTGAGAGCATGGTGTAACTGCCACGCGCTCTGACCTTTTTGACGCAGCATATAGGCAAATAGATTTATTCGAGCACGAATATAATACAATAAATGTCTGGAGAGTGGAAATCGTAAGATGATCCATCTCCAGGTGCGTCCCAACGTAATATACAATGAATTATGACTTAATATATGACGCAAGTGTTTCGTAGTGATTCCGGAGTCACGAGGCATTTCCCTCGACACTCCCACTTGACTGTGACAGAGGAGAGACGACTCCCAAAAACTCACGATGCTTTTCGAAGGTTTCGCGTGGCAATGCCTTCGTCAACGTATCGCCAATCATTTTCTGGGTTGGAATATATTCAAGACGAATATTTCCCCGAGCGATGTGCTCTCGTATGAAATGGAAGCGTATATCGATATGTTTGGTGCGGGAATGACCGACAGGGTTCTTGGACAGCGCGATACTTCCAGTATTGTCAGTATGGATAATGGTCACTTGTATTTGTTCGAAGCCGAGATCTTTCAATAGATTTCGAAGCCAAATGGCTTCTCGGGTCGCGTTGGCAGAGGCAATATACTCTGCCTCCACTGTCAATGTCGCTGTTACCAATTGCTTCCTGGATGACCAGGATACTAAGCTTCCGTCTATGTCGTAACACCATCCACTAACAGAGCGTCGATCATATTGATCTTGAGCCCAATTGGCGTCGCTCCACCCTACTAGCCGAATTTGCCCATGCCCGAGGCCGCCCAATTTAAGGCAAAACATCTTTGTGCCTTTCAAGTACCGCAGAACGCGTTTACAACCCATAAGGTGAGGGATACCTGGGTTATTGGAAAATTGAGCTAATAAACTGACCAAGAATTGAATATCAGGTCGGGTTTGAGTCGCGTATAGCAATGAGCCGACTAGGGATAGATAATTTAGTCCGTTCGAATATCGAGCGTAATTATCATGTTCCTTTTGTGTGTGCGGGCATTGAAGTTGAGAAAGGTCATGATTAGTCTGCAGAGGAGTTGAAACGGGATGGCAAGAAGTCATTCCAAAGCGTTCTAAAACGGAGTCGATATAGATTGATTGATTCAAGTAAATAACTCGATTGCGTCGATCCCGTTTGATTTGAAGGCCAAGGATGTAATGAACCTCGCCAAGGTCGGTAATATCGAAGTTCTTGCTCATGTCCTGTTTGAACGTAGTGATCCTGCAAATGTCCTTACCCGCTATTGCCATGTCGTCGACATATACGACAACAATGAGAAGAATTTGGCCTTTAGAACGGAGTATGTATAAGCAGTCGTTGGCGTGCGAGGGTTCGAATCCCAAGGTCATAAGAACGTCATGTAACCTCTCTTTCCATTTGCGACCTGCTTGTTTAAGGCCATAAATGGCCTTGAGTAACTTCCAGTATTTGGCCTTACCGATTTCCTTTGGTGCACACATATATATCTCTTCATCGAGATTTCCCTCCAAATATGCGCCCACAACATCAATTTGATGTATCTCGAAGTCAAGAGTAGCGGCTAAGGTCAAAAATACTCGGAAAGTTGTGAACTTGGCAACCAAAGAAAACATATCGTTATAATCGATGCCAGGGACTTGCGAAAAACCTTGAGCCACGATTCTGGCTTTGTATTTCGCGTGATTGCCACGTTCATCAAGCTTCTCCTTTAATACGATTTTACTTCCCACGGCTCTTTTGCCTGGAGGTAACTCGTCGATTTCCTCAAAAACTCGTTTTTTGCAAAGCTGATCGTATTCGGATTCTATAGCTCTTTGCCAGCCATCAGCCTGTGGAGAAGCCAAAGCATCTTCGACATGAGGGCCCAAAACGGCGACAAAAGCCACATGACCTAAATCCTCTTCGTCATGACTATCTTGTTGATATCTGATCGGAATATGCTTAGTACGTGTCGAAGGCTCACGGCAGGGCAGATCTTGCCATCTCGACGATTTTCGAGGCGCAGGAGGTACTTCAATCGGATTTGTGACGGGTGGAGGTGAGAGGGAAGGTGGTCCTGAAGGGTACTGTAACTCTTCAATTGGCGTTTCTTCTCTTACCTCATCGTCAGCAAGCGGAAGTTCCTGTAATTGAGTCTCGACCTCGGACTCAGAGCTCGTAGAAGGAATATCGACCTTTTTCGGCACATCCGATTCAGGATAGACCGCCGTATCAATCATCTCATTGATTTCCTCGGGAGATGATTGAGTTAAGCCAGGGTCAAAACGTGCGAGTTCACTTGGAGTATCATCTTCGTAGAACTCGACATCCCTTGAGGATATTAACTTGCCATTTTCTAGGTCTTCTAATTTATATCCTTTGGTTTCGTTGGACCACCATCCGAGCATTCGAACTCTCACGGCACAAGATTCAAGCTTGCCTTGTCGAACTTCCTTCGGAACATGAGCCCAGCCCAATGATCCAAAGATGCGGAGATGGGATAAATCAGGTACGTGCCCATTCCACTCCGTCAGTGGAATCTTTCCTTGAAGTGCTGACGTTGGCGTGATCGACCGTATGTAGACGGCATAAAGAAATGCCTCTCCCCAATACCGCAAGTCCATTTTTGCCCCATGAAGCATACTCCTTACCATTTCCATTATCACGGCTATAGCGCGTTCTGCAATTCCATTTTGCTGTGGCCGGTAGGGATTTGTAGTCTGATGTTTTATTCCGTTGAGTGCACAGAATTTTTGCATCGTAGAATTAACGAATTCACTGCCATTGTCAGTTCGGATAATCTTAACAAACTGACCGCCATCACGCTCATACATAGCCGTGACTTCACGCACATTGTCTCCCACTTCCTCCTTAGTTTTGAGGAGTCTTCCGGTCGGAAAACGTTTGCTTGCTTCGACAATTACCATTGCGTAGCGATTTCCATCCCAGGTGGCTACACTCATGGGTCCGGTGAGGTCCATGACAAGTAATTCATTTTTCTCGTATTTCGTCTGACTAGCGTCGGGCAAGGGCGGTCTTGTAGCCTTACCTTCAGCGCATCCGCTGCATAACCGATCGAACTCTTGGGGTAACTTTATTTTGATGCCAGTGACTAAATTGTGATTGACCATGGCTTTTATAGTACGAGGGCTGATATGCCCTAATCGACGATGCCATAAGCGCATGGTTGATTCACTGGCAACGTAAGCCACTTGATTATCGACTATTCCGATAGTCATAGTTTCGATCCGGTAAAGCGTGCCACGAGTGCCTACGAGATTTGCATGAAGGAATTCTCGACCTTGCCAGGACAACGAAATTCCGTAAGGGAAGTCGTGGAATCTAACCCCTTCACGTTGTAAGGAACCCAAACTAATGAGGTTAGCCCCTAGATTAGGAATGTGGAGAACATCGTGCAAGATGGCGTCACTTGTACCAGAAGTCAAGTGAGTGCGGAACGTAATCGCACCTGTTCCTATAACAGGTAATTGATTTTGTCCTCCAACGGATACGTGCTGATTGTTTGTCCTACGGTAGTCAATAAAATAAGTTTGATCAGCTACCATATGACTTGAAGCGGCACTATTGAGAAGTAACCCAGTGGGCATATCCTTCAAGGACGCCATCATGACTTGGCCTATTTCGCGAGATTCAAAATTTCGAGTGGAAACTGTAAGTCGAGCTTGACCCGCATTCTTTACTTTCTTGGGCTTGGGGCACTTCGGACTCCAGTGTCCCTTCTCACCACAATTATGACAAATATCTTCGGGTTTTGGCTCGCATTTAGGTTTTGACTTTCTTTTTGTTGTTTTAGAAATCTGGCGACTCCCACTCGATTCAGGCTCAGTTCTCGCAGTAAAAGCTAATGTCTTGCTAGTCGCGGCATCCTCCAAGGTAATGTGATCGAAAACTATTAATAATTCAGTTGTAACAGTTTCGAGCGTTAAGGAGGCACCCCGGAACAGCAAATTCTGTTTGACGACTTCCCAGGTAGGGGAACGAGGTAGTGATAACAAAATGGCATTGATTATGGTGTTGTCATCAATGCGGTGACCAGCATCAAGAAATCGACGACGTATGTTCATATAAAAGCCGAGATGGTCCGTTAAAGGAGAACTTCCATCCCACCGCTTTCCGTAAAGCTGCTGGTGATAATAGTGTACGTTGATCCCACTCTGTTGATCAATGTAATGTTGATGAAGGTGATCCCAGATTTTCTTTGAGGTGTCCAGGGCGACGATTGATTCGCGTTGAGTGTATTTGATGGCACTTCGAATTAATCCTCTCGCAGCGTCGTCCTTATTTAGCCAACGCTCGTACCTCTCATGGGCATGTTCCCATGCTGAATAATCCTTCGAATATATAATATTCATTGACTCCTGGCCTTCTTTAGGAACAATCTGAGGTAACTTTTCTTCTTTAGGACAGGCAGAGGTCGACAATTCATCCTGACCATCTTTAGGGACGGTCTGGGGTGACTGATCCCTTTCAGGATGATCAACAGTCGACAATTCGGAGTATTCACTAGGAGGTTTAGGTGGGCAGGTTTCTCGTCCTGAGGTAACGCCCCATAACGATTTCACCAGTAACACATTTTTCATATTATCGGACCAGACATGATAGTTGGTACCGTTAAACTTCGCAAACTGTAACGTTTCCAAAGTATTGTCAGACGCGACGGCGGGGCCCATAACCTGACGCAGCATATAGGCAAATAGATTTATTCGAGCACGAATATAATACAATAAATGTCTGGAGAGTGGAAATCGTAAGATGATCCATCTCCAGGTGCGTCCCAACGTAATATACAATGAATTATGACTTAATATATGACGCAAGTGTTTCGTAGTGATTCCGGAGTCACGAGGCATTTCCCTCGACACTTTTGCGACCTGAAAAGAAAACGTCACTTTTAGCTGTGATTCCCCTTTTGTAGATAGGAGGCCACAACGCATCGCGCAAGAAAATAGGAGGGAAAAAAGGGCACGATACCCCCCTTTTTACTAGCGTGGCTCTGGCAGTGA
>QGOA01010061.1:0-17538 GCA_003313075.1 Termitomyces sp. MG16
AAAGTTACTTTTTTTCTTGGTCCAACCAGACTCTGTGGACCTGCGTAGGCCTCTGTGGATGTCCGCTGGTGCCCTGCGCAGGCCTGGGAGGGCCTGCGTAGGTTTGAGTCTGTCGACGTACGTCTGCGTGGATGTCTGTCGGTGGCTTGCATAGGCCTGCATAGATTTGCAGGGCCCTTTTGTGGACATATGCTGGCGTCGGGGGTGGGAAAAGGATGGAAGGGGAGATGCGCAGCCTCAAGTTATTGCGGAGAGGAATAGAGAGGGGAGGGAAGTGGGGAACCTCGAGGAGGGTTTATTCATGCCATGAAGTCCGCCAATGGAGGAGGTTTTCACTCGTGTGCTGATGCCTGCCGGCGGCTGCTGACACACATTGATGTCCGCTAGTGTCCGCTGGCATCCGCCAGGCCTGCATGCGCATGTGTGTGCTCGCCTTTTATCGATCCACTGGACCATGTCATACAGCACATTGTGACACATCCGCAGCTCTGTATTCTATGGCACTGTGGGGACTGCTCCGCTCCAGTGTAGTGGACTCCGCTGGACACGTATGGTACGGCACAAAGCGGGCTCCTGTACAACGTATGACACGTACCGTTGTGATGCCCTACCCTGGCTGCAACACTTTTCAAGACTGCATTCTGAATAGGATCACTGCACCATTTACCACCAAAGAAGACACCAAGAGGCAGATCTTTCTTCTGAGACATTGACTATGATATATTTAGTAGCTGAGTGATTACTGATATGAGTTAACTTACCGAGTCGGGTGAATTTTTGAAATGGAAAAAAATGAACTTTGTTTCATTGGCCCTGTGTTCCTTGATCACAACATATACAAATAATCAAGCATGGGCCAAGTGGCTAAACTGACAATCAATAATATACTCACTAGCATTATAACTTGCTCCTTTAAAGTGTTTAAATATATCTGTTTATGCTCTAATAACTATTCAAGCAAAAATTTTAAATTATATAGAGTTTTTGAGTTTTTGTCAGACGAAGCCAAATACATGCTCAAGTTCGCTTTTGATTTTGCCTTGATCTTTACTCTGATTCTCTTCATCAGTTCATCTGTAAACATATATGGCTCGACCTCCAATATATAACACTTCAGAAGAACAAAGGCTTGCTCAGAATGCCAGAAGCAACCAGAGTTATTATAGGTAAGGATAGTTTTTGCATTTCTGTTTGTATTCTCAAGATTTGTCAAGAAACAGAGAACGTATTTGCACTTGCCATAATGAACAGTACAGAAAGCATAAACAGTAAATTTCCATATCAGAGCATTCTAACATGATATTGAATATTCTTCAGAGCTTTACATACTGCTCAGGCTACCTCAACCAAGCCAACTAGCACCATGTTGACTATTCCAGACACCAAGCAGTATGTTAGCCTTATTATACTACTATAACTTGTTTATATTATTTATTCAGAGCTGAGAAACAAAATCTATCTGTAAGGGTGACCTCTAGAGGCTGTGGCTCAGTCACACAGCTGGCAGAGGGAGATCCAAAGTGTATTAGAATATATACTGACAATATCAAGGTAGCTACTCACCTGGCAGAGGGAGATCCAAAGAGAACAAGTCTGTGGATTCCCTATGCCAGTTTGGACGCTTCTGGGGCCTCTGAAGCATGGGAAACAACTGTACAGTACAACAAAACCTTAAAAACTCGAAAATTGACTAACCAAACAAGTGTGCAAACAAGGGAGGAAAACTCCGGCTTATCTAAGCAGCCTGGAGCGGTGCTGAAGAGCCCACACTTGTCTGAGTGATAGCTAAAGAACCAGAGCACCTCAAAGGTTGAGAATAGTACTAACAGATAGTGTTGAAAAAGTAGTAACAGCAAAATGAGAGAATGATAGAAGAAATAAGGAAGTGAATGAAAGGAGAGTGAAGAAATAAAGAGTGAAAGAAGAAAGGAATGAGGAGTCCCCTGACACTATCCTTCTGGATCCACAAAATCAAAACAGTCAAGCACGAAGTTGATGAAATCATTGGCAAAACTACTTATGCGTATTTTGAATCATTGATGAAAATTTATATGACTGCCCTCCTTCCCACTGATCCTGCCAGCACAATATTTGAAGATGCGGTAGTCAAATTTCAGGAGTTCTTGACCAAGGTACAGCAGTTTCAGCACACAATCCTTCAGTCAGAGGGGGTGGGAAAAAAATGGAACAAGGCTGAGCAGGTGGCCCAACATATTTGAAGTATCATTAGCTGGCTTGAGGATATCATAATGCTGACACTACTTGAACTGGACGCAGTTATCAAGGCTTATCGTACAAAGCAACTTGTTTATCAAACTGACTGATTGTAGTATACTAGTTTGCGCTATATATACACTTTGCCCATTTGAATGTAAACACATTGACGATTATACAAATTGGTAATAAAATGTACTAAAGTTCAAAGTCCATGCTGGTTGAATGCAGCCACAATTAGTAACTATACAGTTGATCAACTTTACCAGTCTTTTTGGCCCAAAAACAGATATCTGGAATATTGAGTCGGTGAGCCAACTATTAAGGTGTGTGTCTTAAAAAGTATTTATATCAATCATCATATGGTATATAGGATGGCATTTTGTGGTTGGGCTACAGACAAACAGAAAACATTTCTGGAGAGTTACATAGAAAAATATCTTCTTCATCAGACAAAGGGGATCCTTTCCAAATTTTGGCCTTCTATTGAGTGCAAGTGGTTTAAGCGGTGGCTGGCAGTCTGTGATAATGAGAGTGGTGTCAGCTTGGAAGATCAGGAATTAAAGTTAGGGGAAATCATTGCAGCGAAAAAAAGGTAAAATTGTTGATTGAAACTAAACCCTGACTTACATTTTTGTTTTACAGCAGCTCCGAGAGTGGTATCAGAACAGATCCCAAGCAATGAAAGAGGAAGAAAGACCAATGAAATCTCTTTTGAATTGAATTCAAAGTCCACCTGCCGCTTACAGATTATCAAATTTTATGCGGCAAAATTCTACAAGACAAAAATCAAACAAAGGTTGATGAGGAACTGAAGAAGATGGATGAACATCAATGCTATCCACTTGGAGTTGTGAAACACAAGATTAAGGAATGCTGGGAAGCCAAATTGGAGGAAGTCCGAAGCATGATTATTGAAGAATTCAATAGTCAAGCCAAAGAAAGTAACAATGATATGCCTTCAGGTTCAAATTTAGTTCGATCCCCTCAGGAATATGCATTGTGAGCCAGTTTACTTCGGTTTGAGTTTCTTACTGTTCTCATAGTTTGATATGACAGGGCAATAGCATCTATTCCTGATGCTATTAAACAGATGCATCATACGTTACAAGAACAAACTGGTTGGGTTTGGACTTTTCTTGGTAGTGGGCCAGATCCAACTTATCCAAATAAACAAGTCCGAACAGTGTCATATGTTGTCAAGTCCTTTCTCCTGATATACTGCCTCAAGCACCTATAGTTTCAATTCTGGCAGGAACACACTCAATCATTCATTTAAGACATCTCATGATGATTACGATGGGCAGGTTTTGAAACCCTTTTTGAACTTTGCTTTGTCATGTTTTTGTAAGTGATTTTTATCTTTGAGATTCTTTATTGATGCTTTGAGTAGCTCCCAATGTTTGTCTGGCTCACGCATTTAATTCAGGAGAGTCAAGGTTGGACACTCCACTCACAAACAAGGATAGCATTATTCTAGCGACAGAGAGTATCCTCAACTGTATAATGTTGGATTCAGAAAATGAGGATGACAGCTCAACATTTGACATGGGACTTATTGACCCTCAGCTGCTATCAAATGCCTTGCTATCATCAAATATCATGCATGCTACATCTGGAGTCCCACCAGCTCTTATAACCATTGCAGAAGCATCTTTGTCAGCATCTCAGCCTCCCACAGTATTGCCTCAGCCATCAACTTTCCAACCTTTAGCTCTGGAAGCATCTCTGGCAGATTTTGACCAGTCGCCATCCACTCTCTCACCCACAAGTGTTCCAGAGGCACTACAGATTTCAGTGCTGCAGCCTCTACCTTGGATCCATTTATTTTCCCTCTTACGTTCTATGCAAAACCTTCTGCTAACTCTATTGCTCCTCATTTGCACTCAGCATCTCTGAAAGAGGCAAATCACAGTGGTCTTCTTTCAGGCTCAAAAAAACATTCTATCACACCAACAACCAAAGAACCACAATTGAAAAAGCAGAAAACTCTGAGGTCTCAAGCAACACTGAATCTCCAACCAAAGAATGTCTTGAACAATGATATGACTGTCACAGGGAAACATATACGCAAGCCAACCAGGACTAAAGAAGTCATTCCCCTCACCGTAGATGCAGATGGAGGAAGTAAATTTGTTAAGTTATTTTCTTGCATATCTAATGTGTTTTTGCTATCACAAGTCGTCCAATTTTCTTGAGTTCATATTGTACCTGTAGTAGCATTACATAATACAATGCAAAATTTTTTTTGGTATCTAGCACCTCCTGACTTCCCATGCCTTTGTGCTGCATCATGTTACTCTTCAGTAGTTCAGCAATATGCACACGCAGGCCAACTCCCCACCCCAGCACGACTCTTTGCAAGAGTCATCAACTCAAATTGGTGCCACTTTGGTTATACTTACAATGTTGAGAATGAGCATTGTCTTCATGCAGTGCCCTCAATTTGCCAATGCACTGGGAGGCTCCATGTGAAGTAGAGCACATCACAGCTAACAAATGTATGGAGCTGATGGAGAAGAAACAACTCGATTGTGAGGAAGCATCAAGTATTGTACATGCAGCTAAGTATTTTTATATTGACAATAGCTGTGTATGGCCATTACTTACTCTGCCTATTATTCAGGTATGGTGCCACAGGTTCTTAGTCCAATGAAGGCAGATGTGCCCATTCTGGATCTCAGACTACATGCTTACAACTTCGCGTCAATGTGGCGTATGGGGCCAGACACAGCACATGGCTGCAAGAGATGCGGGATCTTGATTTCACTTCTCTTCTCTTTAGCATGTCACTTAATGTAGCTGCCTGAACAGTGACTCCGACACCCAGACAATAGACAGTAACAGGAGGACAGAGTCTAAAACAGCCATGGAAAACCGGCCTGCTCATTCTCCACATACGTGAGGGGGTATGGCATTCTCTGGTCCTCATAGCTTACATAGTCTCCGATGTACCGTGTACCATGGCACCAGGTGCCCAACACGATAATATTGAATTTTATTTAAAAAAAAGACACAAATAAGATCATACTTATGCAATATATTGAGGTCTTGTAATCATCTAACTTAGGCCCACAACTCCATGTGCCAAAGCGATATCCTCCACAACAGACATTCTTATTTGTCGATATCCATGCCAGCAATGAAGCATAACAATTGCAGTGACGTTTTCACAATAGTTGCTGATATCAGCTGAAGGTGGGACAGCACAGAGTGTGCAATGAGGAGATCGAGCTTGTCCAACGCTGTGCTTGCCATTTTTCTATGTCATTCATATTGTGGAAAAAAAGAAATACATATGTTGCAAAGATCTGTGCCCTGTGAAATGAGATCAACAGATCTGTAATAAGATCCAGGAACCACTGCACGTGGGATGTGGTGGGAAAGGTGTGCTGTAGGCAGGCAGACATATGGGGAACACCTCCATTTGGCCAGAGGTCAGGAAGCAGCCGGGGGGCAACAATGCTATTTGGTCCTGTGTGGTCATGTCACGTGTACTTGTAAGGACAAGTTGTAATATATCACAGCTTTACTTGTACTTACAACGCTTTGATATATCAAACTGACTATATGGCCTGTTGGGATTTAGTCCTGTTCTCTTGAAATAATTGCTAACTCTCTTTCATGGTAAATCGTGAGATGAGCATTATATAGCGACAGGAAGTGCATTACAAAACTCACCTTCTGCACAGTCCTGGCAAATTCATTTGGTGGTCTGAAAGTGGGAAGTTCATTGCCTACAAGTTGGCCGACACGGAATTTCCTATTGAATAAAGGGTCTCAAATAGATGAGAAGACATTTTATTATGAAAAATCTTTACTTGAGTGTTCTTGCAGAAAGAGAGCTATGAGACGTCTCAAATATTGGGGTCACATCTCTTCCAGCAGCCATATGCAAGATAGTTTGCCCATCCAGATACTGCTTGATGAAATTTGTCAGATCATGCTCAGCTCATGAGAGCCTAAAAAACTGATAGCTTGCAGCGGGAATGAGCTTCTTTTCAATTCTCATTGGCTATAAGCTGCCTGTTTGTATTCATCAAACACTCATGGCCTCTTCAAATACGAAGAACTACAGTTGTGGATAATTTCAATGACAACAAATTTAGTATCTCAGGAACAAGAATCTTTAACTTTAGATTAGCACTCGGCAAATCTGACCGCCAAGTATAGGTTGTTTGGAGCAAGGTGGACTAGAGGTATCTCAGAGGAACAGTCTGACATATAAAGGTCTCTTCGATAGCGCTTCTCCTTTGACACATACAGACTGAGGTGATGGTTTGGGAGGTAGTCAGTTGGGTACGCATGCCAAAATGGCTGAATTTAGAAGCATGTCACATGTTCTGGCATTTGTTTATCCAGTCTCCGTGAACTGTAAAAACGGTAATCCAGACAATCGGAAGAGATATCCACCATATGACAGCCATCAATTGAGATAGGTATACAGTATTGATATTTCCAATTCTTGTTCCGTTGTTGCATATCGAAATAAACACACAGTTGCGAAACCAAGTTGTCTCAATCAAGGTTGGCACAGATGGTGTTGTTAAGCAACAACCATTTCACTGAGAACTACAAGGTTCATTGACAGAATACAGGGCATAATCTGTTAGAAGCACAACTGTAGGACGGTATGACTCCCAGCATTATATGAGGGGAACAGCATTGAACCAAAATAGGCTGGAACTAAAAGCACGTCATATGTCCTGGCACCTGTAAAGTAAGTTCCATAACAATAGGCATTAATCCCGACAAACTGCCGAAGAAGCAAGTGATATCCACCGGATGACAACTGTGGATATCCAGATACGTACATATTATTGATATTAAAGTAAGTTCCATAACGATAGGCCCATTTGTATTTCTCTTGCTTAGTTGTTTGGCTAATGATACAGCCTCTGTTGTGCTTGCAGGCATGCAACCATTCATGTATAACATTCCTACCTATGTATCTAGAACATATTATTTCAGTTGCTATCTTTTATGATGAGATAATATATCTGTTGCCAGAGCTGAAAAGAGTTACCTTATGGTTTGCAATTGTATGTTGAAGAAGGTTGTCTGGACTACATAGATAAATCATTTCATGCGTCGTAATTGCTTGGTTGAAAAAGCATACAAAACTATAATGAGAGCATGGGTCTTCCTACAGAGATTTCTTACATTCAACAAGAAGAGTGACCCACTTATTCCAAAATCACTGCCAAGCTTCGGTTATTAATGTCTTTATCAATACTGATACGTGTCAAAGGTTGTTTCAGACAGATTTAGAACTCATGATGAGAATGTTTAATACAAGAACAGACCTCAAAGACAATCTGTTGAATCCTGAATACCATGAAGTTGAGCTCAAGAGGGTAATGAATGAACGGAGACCAGTTAGAGTCCAGACAGGAGAGGTGAAGATCTATAACTAACTGGGATGAGAGATCAACATGTGAGGCCAATATTAGACAAAGCCACATACAATGACTTTGTCATCATCAACAATCATAAAATATAAAGCAGCTCCGAAATGTATCTATCCAACAAGATCAATGAACAGCCTCTTGATAGAGATAATCAAGAGAGAGAGAAAGATCACGTATGCCTTCTGCTCCTCCTCCTCAATCCCGCCCAAAACTAACCAACTCCATCCTATACCACAACATACTTTGTAACCATATCCAACACCTCCTGATCAAGGCAACAGATTAACCTGTCAACGAGCGCATCTGCTATATGATTAACGACTTGATCACCATCCTGCATGGCAGAGGCACCTGATATTGGAAATATGGTAGCAATCCCGCAAGGTGGCGGGGACCTACAAGGACTGATTCTCTAAGTCTAACTTTACAGCCTTCTCAAACTATCTCTGCGAGCCACATACAAATATATGAAATACTTTGGCTCCTTCATTAGTGCAACATCTGGACATCTATCAGTACTCACATGCAATCTAAATATAATTCTGCTCTCTGTCAGGACCCCATGTGACTAATCTGACATGCCTCTCACAATCTGAAAGCTACCGGGTGGAGGAGGCATCTCCATTATCAGACCTGCTGAAAAATGTCCTGTTCCAGCGCTGGAGATATGGGTGTCCGATTTCTTACCACTTTTGGATATGAGGGTGACACAATATCCATCGTGGAAACAGTGAGATAGAATCGGACGAGCAACAGCTTTGTTAGGTGCAGCTTCAGCTTTGTGTAAGAGGCTGATGCAAGGAAAGCGTCTGGAAAACATATTACTTACTTGGGCATGGATGAAGGGGAAAGGGTAACTTACTCTTGTTCTCATTTCAAAGCTGAACAAAATGCTGAACAATGTCAAAAACTACAGGTCCAAGGAGCGTCATATGAACCTATGTCCATTTATCATTAACATATAAGAACAAAAAGTGGTGAAAAAAGTACGTCTTACCATGGCATCCTCATCGTTTCCAAAATCGACGTTGTATTGCTCGCACAGTTATACACCTCCTTGAAATCTATCACCCGCGTGTTATTGTAGCCCACGAAGGTCAAATCCAGTGCAATACGAGAAGTTATGGGCACGGGAACCCTAGTTAACGTCTTTATGGCCATCTTCATCTCAGCGATCATGATATCCACGGGTCTCCACGGGAATCGAGTACAACAACGTCTGGTAATCACCACTCTTTTGACCACATCAAAACATATCAGAGGGGACTGTAATTAGACAAAGGCTGAGCATTGATTGCTGGGGTGTGTGATTACACATCATTCATGGGAATAAAACGATGTAAGTAATCATCACGTATGTAGGACGAATAGAAGTAGCGCTTCAAGATCTTGCTATTCTTAAAAAATAAGTTCGACAGATCGCAGAGGTAGCAGACTTGCTAGCGTGCTGGTTGACAAGTTCTTGTCACTTTATGAGTATCTGATCTTGGCTCATCTTCCATTCGAAATAGTAATACCGAATACAGTCTATTAACCTGACTTGGATGGAGCATAGGCTGGAGGGGACCAGACAGACAGAATACAGGGCATAATCTGTTAGAAGCACGACTGTAGGATGGTATGTCTCCCAGCATTATATGAGGGGCCTTTTTTGTACCCCGCAGCTCACATTGAGTCCAGGAACAGCATTGAACCAAAATGGGCTGGAACTAAAATCATGTCATATGTCCTAGTGTAAGAGAAATTACCGGCTTACTCACACAAGACACAGAATCTGCCAAATCAGTAGATTTCTCTGTACATAGTGTAAGTAAAAAAGTATCTACCCAAATACGAGTAAATACAATATAATTTATAGGTAAATTAATTGGGGAAATAATCACTACTGTAATTATTTCCTCTAATACAATATACTTCTCCCACACCCCAAAGGGTGCGGTTGTGGTAAAATAATGAATAGGGACCTCGAAGAGGTCCCCCCTGTTACACACCCCCCTTTCAGACCATTGTACGGTCTGCAATGCTCGACTCTGTGGCCAACAATATCACTCCATAGTGGGTGCGATAGGCGATGCAATTGGCTCTGTCGGGCTAGACGGGTAGTCCTCCAGCTGGGGGGACTGCATGCGCTCATCGACTGATGGCGGCCTTGAGAGCGGCTCCGAAGCTGGTGGTCGTGCCGGCACGTCAGACTCCCATGCTGGACCAGCGCCTGCAGTCAGACAACTCATGGGCAGGGGCCCATGTTGCTCCTGCCTCTTCCATAGATGATGCACGTTGGGGTCTGACCCAATGTAGTAGTGCAGCCCATGGTTGGCGTAAAACCAGCGCTGCTCATCCTCCTCTTTTGCCAATAATACCTGAAGGCGGTGAACGTCTTTGGTGGTTGGTGTTCTCCAACCATCTCAGTCTGGTATAGCAGCTGGTACCCCATAACAATGCATTCGGACATGACACTCATTATCAACATGAACGTATCGTGGCATGGCCGGACTAGGATGGAAAAATTGGTGTTCGAGGAACACCACTCCATACGTATACGCATGGTCAGCCCACTCCAGGGAGATGCGGTTGTGAAGCATCACCTGAATCATGTCATCTTCCATAATGGTGCTCGCTGCCTCATCTGGAAAGATGGGCGTCATGATGGACACGATATTCCAAGAAGCTGGAACAAATGGATTGTTGGGATGAGCCGCATTAAAGTCTTGTACTGCCTCACGGTACAATCCTGGCTTGGCCAACACCAGCGCCATTTGCTGGGCAAACGATGAGTGAGCCTTGCCCTGGGGAGACAAGGACCTAATCAGGGCATGGCCAAAAATGGTCCTCCAGTGCATACAATATGCGGTGTCAAATGTGATCCCAGGGATGGCATTAGGCATGCCTGGGTGCCCGAAGTACAGTGCATTCTGGGCCTATCTCTCCAGGTCCAGCGTCTTCTCAATCTGCTCAAAGCTGATGCCTGCAAGCATTGTGTTTCGATGGCTCCTCCACTCTTTTGTGCGCACTATCCCGTCCGGGACAGGGAGGGACATCATCCTCATCACTGCCGATCATGCCTCAAATGGGGGGTCCATCTGGCTGTAGTCGCTATGGTTCAAGACCAGCTTCATGGTCTTGTTGTGTGCGCTGACATTGCAGGCATTGCTCACGCGGTGGAACTCTCGATACAAGTGATAACCGGCAATCCTGTCATCGGCTGGCGCATACCGATTATGAACTAGTTCCACCAGCTTGCGTAGTTGGAGGGGATTTATGGGGAACCCTCTAGGCACGACCTTACTGAGGCCTCCCTTTGCGCCACCATACCCGCTCACATGGCTCGACTCATGGGCGTAGGCTTGTCGAGCCTCCGTTCCCACATACACAGTATTATTTGCGGACAAATAATAAAAATGTCGGTCCAACCCTCCATTGAAGAAGGAGTTAAGGTGTTCCACTGTGTGGTCCACAAATATTTGAACACCAAGGCTTGGGGGGATAATCCCCGTAGCTTCCTCGGCTCATCTCTGCTTGTTCCGCTTGAACTCAGCCTGTTTGTTCTTCCTCCGCTGATTCCAGGGCAGATTCAGGCGTGGCCACCCAACATTTCAGCGCCTTGTTAAAGGTTGCAATGGTATTATGCTGCCGCTCTTGCAGCAGCGCTATCTCATCTAACAGCCCAGTGACCACTACTTGGGCCACTGTATCTTGAAGGAACTTGGTCTCAGGTGGCACGCAATGACCTGCCTGTAACAATCGTCTCCACAACGCCTCTGCATGTGGCTCATCATGCCACTGATCCCTTTCTGGCATCTGTTCCTTCCCTTTTCCTTTATTCTGAGTTGTCTCTGCTTGGGAGACCGTTGCCTTGTCTCTCGATGCAACCCTTCTGGTGGGCCTCGTCTGCTCGACCTTTCCCGGGGGGATCCCCGAGGTACCTCTCTATCGTATTGCACCTTACATCGTCCTTCTACTGAAGGCGAACTCTCTTCTCTCAGTCTACTCGCTCTCGCTTCCCCATCAACCTCCATAGGCTGATGACTTCCTCCACTCTGCATCTGGCCTTGTGCCATTCCTCCCATTTGCTGCCAGGGCTGCAACAGTGGCATCATCACTCCCTGGGGCATCATCATTCCCCAGTTTGGTCCTGCCCCCGCCACCTGCTGATCCATGGGTACTGGCATCAGCATAAAGAACATGGGCATCTGCCCCTGCCCATAACCCTGCTGCACCTGAGAGTACGCAAAAAAACTCCTCATACCCCCTTGCTGCTGTTCTCTCAATTCTCCCCCACCACCAGAGCTCCGTGAGCTTTGGTTATCTCTCGAATAGCGTTGGTCCTGGTGCGAGGTGTACAAAAATTGAATGACAAGACAAAAATTCCAAGTCAGCTGTACACTGCCTTTGCTTACATCAGCACTTCCCCATCTGGCTGGCAATCCACCACATTCACATGGCTCCCTGAGTCCTGTCCTTCCTCAGGAACTGTGCAGGGCGCTTCACGCCATGCAACTCCAAATACCAATCCAAGGCGGCCAACTTGGCACACACCTGGTGCGGCTCCCATGTCGTATCACCCAGACTCCAGACCCCCAGCCTCGTTCCACTGATGGCCTACTAGGTCCTCCACAAACCACTCCTGATCATCCTTTGCTCTGAAGTCATAAGCTTCCGGGACCACCCGTCTGGGGAACAATGCATCATCATTCGGCCTGAAGGGTCAAAGCAGTGATACATAGAACTTCGGTACAATACCTGTAGCACCATAGGCAACTCCAGTACATAGTTCGACGTCTTCGGCTCAGCCTGTATGACTTTATACGGCCCAATATACTTTGGGCATAGCTTGCTCGCCCTGCCCTTGAGTAGGTTCAAGTTTTGCGTTGATAGATATACTAGCACTCCTACGGCCAGTGATGGCTCCTCTGCTTGCCTCTTATTTGCGTACTTTGATTGAGACACACGTGCTTCAATGATTGCATCATGCACGTTTGCTAAATTCTCCAGGGCAGTCCACGCAAAGTCTTTAACTCCCTTATGCACCGCTGCATCGGCATGCAACTCCTGAAGCATAAATGGCATGAACCCCCATTCAACTCGAATGGGGCATACCCTGTTGTCTCCGACACACTAGCATTTATTGCAAACTCTGTCAGGGGTACTCGGTCTACCCAGTCCCGCTAGTCTGGGTGCACTACTGTGCACAATATCTGTGCCACATTACGGTTTGCTCACTCCATCTGTCCATCTGTCTGCAGATGGAACGAGGTTGACATTAGCAGCTTTGCGCCCATCATTGCGTGAAGCTCTTGCCACCATTTTGATGTGAACTTTGAGTCCCAATCACTGACAATCGAGCTCGGCAACCTGTGCAACCACACAATTTCCTTCAAGTAAATCCATGAAAGCTCTGAGGCCTTCATTGTGGTGCACACTGGTATCAAGTGTACCATACTCGTCATCCTGCATATTACTACTCACAAGTAGTTGAACCCCTTGGACTTGGGAAACGGGCCAACAAAGTCCATCCCAATGGAATCCCATGGCTTCGTGGGCACAGGCAGCAAATGCAGCTTGCCAGCTGGTTTACGGTTGGCCCCTTTTGCCCGTTGGCACAACTCGCAAGTTGTGCAAAACGCAAATACATCTGCATGCATCTTCGACCACCAATACCAATGTCGCACATATTCTAGCGTTTTCTGTGACCCAAAATGCCCAACCATCCCATGTGCCTAATTGATCACCTCTGTGATCAATGCGCGCTGCCAGGGCAAGCACAGAACCTGCTGGCCACTAGTGCTAGCAGTGTAGATCAGCTCCTGATGCACTGAAAAACTAGGGTGATCTTCAGGCCACATCAACACCTCTGTACACAACTTATCCTCTGAATACCCCAGTAGCACTGCCTTTCAAAACTCGGATCAATGGTAGTCTTGAGGGGCAGACTTCATCTCCGCAGGCGCGTGTAGTGCGTCTGCCAACCGCATATCCCCATCGCCTGCCTCCGCAGTGCTTCCACTGGAGCCTACCTCGGCCCCAGTGCCTGTGACCTTGAGATGTTCTGCCTCATTGTCACGTGCCTCCTGCTGCTCTTGCAACTGCTTACTCCGCCGATGCTCTTAAACCTGCATGGCTCGAGTGTCTACCACATGGTCCTTAATCTCCCGATACCATTGGTAAGGAATGTCCTCCCCTTCTGGGTCAATACATATATCTGCATTGACATAGTGATGAGCCTCATGGGCTTCATCCTGTCGGTCACTCTCAAAGTAGCGTGACAAACAGTCCGCTACCTTGTTAAGCTCCCCTTTGACATAAGTTATGTCAAACTTGTACCACAACATATAATCAATCCATCGCCGCTGATGCAGAGATAAGTTCGCCTGAGTCTTGAAGAACTCAAACGCTTTGTGGTCGGTTATGATATGAATATCATACCCCATCAACTTGTCCTCCCATTTCAGGAGGGCCTCCAATATAGCCAAGGTCTCCAACTCATGCACAGCGTAATTCTGCTGCGCATTCATGAACTTCTTCAACATAAAACCAGCCGGGTGGCAGGTTTGCCAGGACAGTCCCTGTCTATACATTGCTCCCACTCCCATCTTCGATGCATCACAAATGAGCCATATTGGTTCATCTCGTCGCAGATCAATGGGACGTATGATTGGCGTGCGATCACATATCCTCTTAATCATGTCAAAGCAGCGTTGGTGCAGTGGCCGCCATACAAATGGTGCCCCATTTTGTGTGATGGCCATCAGCGGCCCCGTGTATGTCGTGACATTCGGCAAAAACGTCGATATGTAGTTTACCAGCCCAACAAAGCACTGCTCGTTATAGTTTCATGGCATCCGCCAGTCACAAATCCAATCCAATTTATCCTGGTCAGGATGAATACCTTCATCGTCAATAACGTGTCCCAGGCAGTCCACCTGGTCTGCATACAACTCGCACTTCTTCCATTTCAAGTACAATAGATTCGAACGTAAGCGCTTGAACACAACACGGATATGCTTCTCATGCTCCTCAATGGAGTCCGAATAAATGAAGATGTCATCAAGATATATGTGCATGAATCGTCCGATGACATCACGAAAGATCAACGTCATCAACCTCTGAAAGGTTGCTGGGGCATTGCAGTCACCTATCTGCATTATGTTGCTTACATAAGTGCCAGTAATTGACAAAAACATGGTCTTCCTGACATCACTTTCCTGTATTTGGACTTGTTTGTATGCATCTGTCAGATCAATTTTTGACCTGACTTTCGCCTGCGCCACATCTTCATGAATCACTTCCTGATCAGGAAGCAGGGTCACATCCTTAATGGTGTTATCGTTGCGCTGGTGTGCATCCAGTGCCGTGCATAACATCATCCTTCTTTGGAATGCACAGCAGTGGCACGGCCTGTGACGCAGATCTCACCTCCCACCACCGTGCCCTGAGGTAATGGTTCGTTTTATCCTGCAGCTGTTGCTGTAGGGCCATGGGGCAACGTGGCAGATGGTACTTGTACTGTCTTGTATCATCGATTAGGTTAATTTCATGGTTAACCTCATGCCATGGTGGCAGCTCCTCCTTAGTGCCATTAACCATATCCACAAACTCATCCTGCCACTGCCGGCAAAGCTCCGGAATATCATCTCGGGACAACCCAGTTGCCCTGACCTTGCCTTTGTCCTTGGATAGTGGCAGTCTGTTTAGCCACTTCCCACTACTGCCCACTACCTGGGTAGTAGCATATTTCTCCCAAAGTGCTTGCAACCTCTCCTCACTGTTGTCTGGCACCTGTAAACGGTTTGGTATCCCTTTTCTGACTCGTCGTGCTGAAATCAACACCCCGTCAATCTGGACCTCCTCCGGAAAGGATATCTCTTCATCTCTTGCCTGCCGATAGACCTCGGTCTGCCAAATCCACAGTCAACCTTCCCAGGCATGCATCAATGCCACTAGCTTGTTCCATTCTCTAGGCATTCGTGGATTGAAAGCCCAATCAAATGCTGGCAGAGGTACTGGCCGGTCCCATAGGGATTGGTGCAAATGGTCGCTACACGCTACATCATCCTCCCATTCCCCATCCAATGGGTCCATCAGAGGTTCCTCACAAACCAGCTCTTCAACCTTCACCTTCAACGATGTAGGTTGGCATTTCCTTCTGACAGACCACTTTTGCAGCTGAGTTGGCCGAGTGCAATGCACATCCTGACCACCCACCGCACCTGCAGTGGGTTCCTCCCCTTGCACACTCTCATACTTAGCCCATTCTTCCTTGGACATCAGGATCGCTCCACACTCCTCAGGTAAGCCTCTGATAGGGTTTACCTTCTCTGGCTCATCCTCCACAGTAGCCGGTTGCACCCCTGGGCATAGTCAATTGTTGCCCACTGCTCGCTTCTGTCAGGTTCCGCTGAGTCAGGGGCTTTCCGGGAAAGCAATTGCCCTTACAATGCGGACTTGACCTATGGATACTCGGGTGTCTGGAACTCCAGGGCTAGGACTCCGGGGTTCAAGGCATGGACAGGGGTAATCCCAGGAGAGGGGACTTGGTCTGGGGGTTTTGGGTTTCGGGTGGTTGAGGATAGGGAGGGGGTCGAGTCGTGAACCGGAGGTTCTAAGACAAGACCAGGTTAACAAATTAAAAGTCGCAAAGTGCGTACCAAACTTAGAGCACGCAGTTATTCAAGCGTGCCAGTCAAGCGTACCAGTCAAGCAGAGAGCACGCAACAATTCAAGTAACCAAGTTAATGCAATATCAAGATTAGCAAATACAATGGGGAACTACACTATAAGTACTATGGGACTGGGTCTCAGGGTTCCAGGGTGTCTGGGATGGGTTCCAGAAGTCATTGAGTAGTGGGCAGGGACTGTATACTTGGATCGCACATGTGGGGCGTGCAATCAATTGGCGCGGAGGGAGCTGTGATGTGTGATGCGTGATGGCCAGAAGCGAGTTGCATGATCCGATCATTGATCTGGGCTGAGGGCGGCTGATGGCGGGGCGTGTCTTGTGGGGTCGGAGGAGGGGTAGCAGATGGTGTTCCGGGGGTGTTCCGGGGTGGATCCGGAGGGGAGGGGTTGTGACATCACCCTCCCCTCAGCGCTGAGACCCTCCAAGGCGCGCGTAGCCGGTGGCTCGGACCGGGGTCCAATTGTGGGACCTGGCACCTGACTTGCCACGTATCGAAAAAAAAAAATTACCGTCAAACTCAACCATGTTGCGTACGCCGACGCATTCCCTGACGCCTCCGCCCACCAACAAAGTTGCACCCCTGATCATGTGGGAGTCCTGGGATGCCCAGTACTGGCACTGCCTAGATTGAGAGCGCATAGCGGTGCTCGCCCAACAGTATAGGTCTCGCCGTGCCGGTCGCTTGTTGCAACTGACCTTCCTTTTTCAGAACAACACAACATTCCTGCCCCGGAAGCGGGTCCTAGTCGGCTCCCAGCACCTGCCCCCAATGCAGCCCCCAGTGGCTCCTCGGGGCCAGGTCTCAGTCATCCCACACCCAACTTTGCGCAGATGACTGTGCGCCCCCCTCGTCCCCCCCTGTGGCCTCGACTGCCCACCCCTCGATTCCGTCGCTCCAGGATGGCAGTAGGGACAATCACAGTAGTCCCGGATGACTGGCGCATCGCGTGGGCAGACACATTGATGAGCCTGCATTGTGGCTGGCTACCAATAGCACCAATACCCACACCTCATATAGGCCCACTAGTACCACCAGAAGCGCCACGTTCTAGCGCTTCCAGCGATATTTTTCTCATATTTTTACACTAATAACTCGCAGCTACAGACTCCAATTACTCTCAGACCACTTTTATGGCACCACTTATTCTTCACACCACTATTGACACCTTGCCGCACCTTGCCACTTGCACTCCAAGGCTATACATTTACACAGACACTGGGCATCAGTCAATCCGG